>PYAF01002198.1:187700-218811 GCA_007407185.1 Glycine tomentella | reverse complement strand
AAATAAGAATAATTTCTTACATATAATTATTTGTATTAAAATAAATTTTGTAATAAAAATAAGTACCTAGTAAATTTAATATTAAATATATATTACTTTTAAAATTTTATTATTTTAAAATATTAATAAATTTTGAGTAATGATAATATAAAATAATATTTATAAAATTAATTAAATAAAATAAGAGTTTTATTGATTTAATGTATTATTTTTAAGTAAAAATCATAAATTCAATTCTTATTAATATGTCACAATAAAAATATTTGACTTTTACATGTCTGAAAAGCACAGAATCAGTTACAAATATTTTATGCATTATTTATACTTATAATAAATTTACCCTTTAAAGTTTAACGAACTCATTTAAATTTAATAAATAAAAATAAATACTAGTAATACTACTCCGTCAAAACATAAAAAAAAGTCAATATTTAATGATGGAAGTTGACAAAAGTCAATATTTAAACATAAGTACCCCCTTAAAATTCGCGATGTTTGCGACGTCACGAGAGAAACGCCGAGTTGGCCAGACTGTAATCTTATAAATTCGGTTTTTGACTCTCAGTGTCAATGTGTTACAATACAACGTTGTTCAGTCACTACTCTCTTTCACTCTCGCAAGGAGCTCCGTTATGGACCTTCGGCTAGTGTTTTTCCGTTCACTATCTTTCTTACAGGCAATTCCTCTCTCTCTCACACAATTTTTGCTTCTACTTTCTTTTTCTTTACGGACTTTCTTCAATTGGAGTTCTGTGCATGTGCTCATCACCATTCTTCAGATTCAGAGGATGCAGCTCGTGTTCTGTGTTTTCTTTTTCCTGAATGTCTTTATGCTTTGTTTGGTTACCGAGAAAATTAAAGAGAATGAAGTAATTCATTTGGTTACCAATGAAAATGGAAGTTGATTTCGGGAATGTTGCCAAGTACCAACAAATTCTTCTAACTCCTAGCTGAAGATACTAAGGGAGACATGATTTTTGTGGAGTACGACATGATCTATTTCATCATGTGACTCAGGCTACGTTTATTTTACTGGCTTGAATCCGATTGCTAACTTTGTTTGGTTGGATTGCTAACTTCTGTGCTTCATATTTTGCAGTTTTTTCTTATTTTATCTTTGGTAGAAGCAAACAATTTGTCAACAAGGCTTCTTTTGACTTCCAATGCCAACACAACGGGGTAATCCTTCTTTATAGTGTTTCCTTAACCAAAATCAATCTACGCGCAACCGTGCTTCAATTCTACAATCCTGTTTGTTTATGTGTATCTACAGCACACAAGACAGACAAAATTTCATTTCCATTTTCGTTTATGCAGGGAAAGGCATTCCGAGGATTATTGTGCAATGTATGACATTTGTGGAACGCGCAGTGATGGCAAAGTAGTGAACTGTCCATATGGTTCCCTGGCTGTGAAGGTATTTCTGAGGCATTTATCATTAGTTGAGTATTTCTAAAGGATTCATATTCTGAAACTCTTTTGCGTTTAGATTTTTATTCTGGTATATGATGATATTGAACTTTGATTTCTGTTACCATAAGCTTAAAGGTGCATCCCATCTTCTAGTTTGAACTTGTAAAGCTTTAAGGGTTGTCATGATCTAGTGAACTCTCTCTCTCTCTCTCTCTCTCTTCCCCAGCCGGATGATTTGCTTTCATCAAAGATCCAAAGTTTGTGTCCAACAATTACCGGGAACGTTTGCTGTACAGAAGCTCAGTTTGAAACATTAAGGACGCAAGTCCAACAGGTCAATTTTCTGTCTTTATCTGTTTTTTTTTTGTTTTTTTTTATAGATGCATATACTTCATGGTTTAAGATTTGAGTTGATCTCACAGTCTCTCTCTCTCTCTCTCTCTCTTTGTTTTTATATATTTTTTGGAATTATGGATACTTATATATTGATTGACTGATCACAGTTTGCCTTTATATGTTTATACATCTTTCTAGTTAATATTGCCACAATTTTTTAAATTCCATGCGCATGCCTTTAACACATTGTACATTATGGCAGGCAATTCCTTTTCTTGTAGGTTGTCCAGCATGCTTAAGAAACTTTTTGAATCTGTTCTGTGAGCTTACATGTTCTCCAAATCAGAGTTTATTTATCAATGTGACTTCAGTTGACAATGTAAGATCCAGCACATTCCTATAATACTGTACTTTTCAATGCAGTTTTCTTACTTATCTTTTTAAACCACAAGAAATTTATCTTAAATATGTTCTAGCCCCCCCTCTGAACAATTGAGAAATAGCCTATTTTTCTTTTTTTTTTTATATTATTGTCATCAGTATTTTGGATGCAAATCACAATTGATACCACATTACCTTTACAATGCAATTGTTACTAAAAGACTCCAATTATTACAATTTACAGGTTGATGGTAATTTGACAGTGGGTGGGATTGATTATTTTGTAACTGATGCTTTTGGTGAAGGGTTATATGAATCGTGCAAGGAGGTAAAGTTTGGCACTATGAATTCTCGAGCTCTACAATTTATTGGTGCCGGTGCTCAAAATTTTAAAGGTAAATTATACTTAAGTCTTTAACCAAATACTGTTTCTCCTTTCTCATGTCTTATCTATGATTTCATGTTGCAGTGTTGAACTATAGAAACATAAGAAATGTAGTAGCTCTTCAGAGTTTTAGATTGTAAAGCCTGTCACTGAAATAGCTTGTGTAATGTGTCATGCATACTCTGCACATGGTGTACCAAAGATATTATTGAAATATATGCACAGGGCCTCTCCTTAATTATTCTCTTGATTGCTCTGTGCATACTGGCATGAATAGATTAAGAGTGAGAAGTAGATGGATGCATTAGAGTTCTTGGTTTGTGATTCTTTGTTGTTTGCTTGTGGCTCACTGGCTCTAACGTACATGAAATGGTGGAAACAAACTTTGCATCTTACTTTTAGTAGAGTACATTTGGTTCTGTAAGACATCATCTGTTATATTTTATTTTCAATGTGACATTGCTGGATTTCCCTCTTGAACTTAAGATGATACCCTCATATAGCATTGTCTACACAGAAAAAAACTTTTGTGACTATCATTGTGCTAATTTAACTTACGTGTGATAAGTAGCAACATTGCAAATCTAAAGGTTCATTTTGATAGGAATTACTAGTATAAAATTATTTTTAGTGCATCGCTTGAAAGCTTGATGCTTACACTGGGATTGCTTTTGGCAGACTGGTTTGCTTTTATTGGTAGAAAAGCTGCCCCTCATGGTCTTGGTTCACCTTATGCAATTACATTCCGGCCAAATGCAACCGCGTCATCTGACATGAAACCTATGAATGTTTCAACTTATTCATGTGGTGATATTTCTCTTGGCTGTTCTTGTGGTGACTGTCCTTTGTCTTCAGTATGCTCTAATTCAGCTTCAAGTACCACCAATAAGAAGGATTCCTGCTCCGTGAAAGTTGGGACTTTAATGGTAAGGGAGCATATTAAAATGATTATGATATTTACCAGGTGTATTTATTTTCTGTTCATCATGATGAATAAAATGTGGTTTGGGACAAGGTTGTTAAGATCGTAATTTTACGTAGGATCGGGGGAGGGGATGAAAGATCGTAAATCGGGGATCGTAAGATCGGATCGAGATCCTACTAAGAAACTGCAGAAAGAAAAAAGTGGGTACGGAAAGACTTTAAATAGCAATTATCTAAATTAAAATTCAAAGCCCATTTAAAAAATATAATATGAAACTGCAGAAAGGAAAAAAGGGGGGTACAGAATGCAAATTTGGCCCAAATAACTTAACCCTAGCTTATACGATTCTTTTCTTCTTCTCTCTTCTTCTCTCTTTCTCTTCTGTGCGCCGTTTCTTCTCCTCTCTTGCTTTACATTTTTTTTTTCTTGCCACCTCCACCCTCCTCTCCGGCGATCTCTCCGTCAATTAATATCACCACCTCGGACGAGAAAGGGAGAAGGCCAGAACGGAGAAGGGAGAAGAGAAAGGGAGAGCCAGAAGCGGAAAGGGAGAAGAGAACCTACCTGGATGCGCGCAGTCGGGGGAGGTCGCCGGTCAGGTGAGCAGGTCGCAGCTCCAGGGCCAGGTAGCTTCTCAGTTTTCGTTCTGGTTCGAAATCGAACCCTAGAGCTTTTAACCCAGCGCGTTGTGGGATCGGTGAGGATCGGAGATCCTACGATTTTACGATCAAAATCGCGATCCTACACCGATCCTACCCCTTCCCGATCCTACACGCGATCTGGATCGCCGGCCGCCGGAAAAATCGTAGGATCGTGCGATTGCACGATCCGACGCGCGATTTTAACAACACTGGTTTGGGAAGCCTAATGTGTATTATTAACTAAACAGTTTTACCTTTTGGCATCTGTAGGTGAAGTGTGTTGACTTGAGTTTAGCAGTCTTATACATTATACTGATTTGCGTGTTCTTGGGTTGGGGGTTGTATCATCGGATTAGGGAAAGAAAACTGACATACAGAACAAAATCAGTGTCTAATGTCATTAGTGATGGTGCCCTGTATTCTCATAATACGGAGAAGGATGAGAACCTCCCAATGCAGATTCATGTTCGTATGCTATTTCTTCATTGTAAACATGTTTGAGAGCTGTCTTTCCTTTTTTCCCTTAAAAAGATAAGTTTTGCTTCCTTTCTTTCCTTATGCATGCTTGTCAATTCTGATTTTTTTTTTTACTGATGTTGATTATAAGATGATGGAAGATGCTCAACAAAACAGAAATAGAGTTCGGCTTTCGGCTGTACAAGGATATATGACAAATTTTTACAGGTTACTGCCTATGCTATTAACATATATCATCTCATGTAGAATGTCATCTGACCTCATGTTTGCAAATATGATCAGGAAATATGGATCATATATAGCTAGACATCCAATTATGGTGTTGGCTTCATCTCTGGCTATAGTTTTTCTCCTCTGTCTAGGTCTAATCCGATTCAAGGTTGAGACACGACCTGCGAAGGTAATACCAGATAGTTGCTACTCTTTTGTTTAAAATGCTCTGTTTAATTTTATTATCTTTCTGAACAAGCTTGTATGTACATTTAAGATTTTTGTTCTTAAATGATACAGGTGTAATTGACTTCCATATATAATGTATGTCTCTGGTTATAAAAGATTTACTGTTTTTTGTTTATTGACTTTCAGTGCTCTTTGTATATGTAGCATGACTGTTTTTGCTTGTCTGTTTATGTCTTGTTGCTTCCATTCACTGTTTCCAGTTTATAGCTGTTTCAGTTGTTGTAGATGGGTTAATTTTCTTATAGAGGCGGCCTGTTTCTATGTTTTTGGACACGATATGAAAATGAAGTTTGCTTTTGTTTTGAACAGCCCATGGTGCTTTATATATATCATTCAATGGATGAGAACAAAGTTGGTGACACTATTTGAGAATTGTGTTAATAGGGGGAAATTGCTGGTTGAGAAAATGTCTACAAAAAATACACTGGCTGGGAAGAAGTAGCTTTAACATACTGTTATCATTTGTTGTGGTTTAGTGTCAAGGCTACTTGATATCTGAACATTTCTTTTTTATCTTCTTGATATATTTCTTTACCTTAGTGGATTTGGCAAATAACTTCCTACACTTTTTAGCTCTGGGTAGGACCTGGGAGTAAAGCAGCACAAGAGAAGCAGTTTTTTGACACTCATCTTGCTCCATTTTACAGAATTGAACAGGTTTGTATTGTCCCTGTTTTCTTTTTCCCCATACAGATAAATTTATGAAGTTCATTATCAATACAATATGCAACAACTCCACCCTGTAATATTTTGCTAATTTCATTTTATTCAGTTACTTCTTTCTTCTCTTATGAAAACAAAAGGATGTACATTTCTAATTTATTTTGCTTCTAGTTTCCTTACATGCTTTCAGAGGATAACACGACCAAAAGACAAGCTTTTTTTATCAGTACAATATTCAACAAATCCACCACATGAATGTTTTGCTAATTTTATTTTATTCGGCTACTTCTTTTCTTCTCTTCTGGAAAAAAAAGGATTGTATTTCTAATCTTTTTTGCTTGTAGCTTCTTTACATGTATTTTCAGAGGATAACATGTACCAAAAGACAAACTTGTTTACAAGGAAACAGAAACCCCTCTTTCTTTTATTAAGGCTTTACTGGTTTCCCTATATAATTTTTTTGCATTCATATCAATTTTATCTTCGTGATAAATTAACACTAGTCTGCATTCTGCAATAGATTTTTGCTCATATGTCTTGATGAATGACTCATCCATTTTTCCTTTGCAGCTCATTCTGGCCACTGTTCCAAATCATGTGAATAGTACATCACCAAGAATTGTGTCAGAGGACAACATTAGGTTTCTGTTTGAAATACAGAAAAAGGTATGTGTTCTATATTGTAGTACTACTGAAATACCTTGATCTTTATGTTGCATTGAGGACGTTGTTGTCAGGTTGATGCAATTCGTGCTAATTATTCTGGCTTGATGGTATCTCTCCAAGACATCTGTATGAAGCCACTAGACAAAGATTGTGCCACTCAAAGTGTCCTTCAGGTATAATTATTGATTTACAGCCAGAGAACTTTAATGTTTCATCATCGATGTTGTAATAAATTTGCATGATTTTATCTTTAATGATCAGCAATTTTCCCCTTCCTGATGAACAGTACTTCAAAATGGATCTAAAAAATTTTGATGATTATGGGGGTGTAGAGCATCTCAATTACTGTTTTGAGGTACCGAATGTTAACTTTACATCTTGAAGTTGATTGTAGCTGTAGAAATTCTTAATTCTACTGTTTTTTTATGTGTTCATGAAAGACAATTCCCTAGACTTCCTGCTGTAGTGTACAATTATATACAACAATCAATGATGTTATTTTCTGCATGATCTTAATTTCTTGCATAGAGCAATTAGAGATTTAGAACCAGCGCAACTACTAGGAATACCTTCTTGGTACATTTGAACTAAATTTTAATTTAAATATGATACAGGCAAATCAAATGGTTGTAAATGCATTGAGGTGGATGCCATTTTCGTCAAAATGCTCTTGAATGTTATGAATTTTTCTTGGGAATTGATGGGGGCTTTGGGGAGAGGGAGGGTGTGGATGGTTGTTGGAGTTTCTGATTTGTATTTCATTAGTTCATTTTGAACATTGCATCAAATATCTCTGAAAAGAGATTATAGACTAATAACTAGGGGGACAGACCTGTGATTCTTTGCCTGATATGAATGATATGGTGTTTTCTCGTTCTTACTATCTAGATGCATCAATACGAAGCTTTATCCTTGATTCATACAGTAATGGTGATGTGTAAATGTGATGGATTTGACTCCTCTGAAGTGATAGGGTGCACTTTAGAGGATGAAGTATATTTACAACCATTGATTAGAAAATTAACAGTTGAGATGATAAGATAACAAGTATCACAAACTTTGAAGTTGCTAAAGTCTCAATCCTTGATTTTCTAATCAATGGTTATTAAATGCACCTCCTCACTTTAGAGGAGTCAAATCCACATATTATAATTTCAAAATGACCTTTTTTTATGTTGTGTTCATTCAGCATTATTCCTCAGCAGACCAATGTATGAGTGCATTTAAAGCTCCTCTGGATCCAAGCACTGTATTAGGAGGTTTTTCTGGGAATGATTATTCTGAGGTATTCTCTTTTCTTCTAATGTTGTGAATGGACATAATTTTGTCGAGCATATGATAATTATAATGTGATTTATTTAATACAGGCATCTGCATTCATTGTAACATATCCAGTAAATAATGCTATTAATGAAGAAGGTAATGGAACCAGAAAGGCAGTTGCTTGGGAGAAGACCTTTATTCAGTTGGTGAAGGTTAGTATCTTGTGTATATACTTTTGTTCCTTTGACGAATAACTTGTATCTTTAGTCATTTGACCTGTATATGGGCCAGACACTAGTCCTGCATAGTTAGTCAACTGTGTTTGTATATTTTAAGCTATAGTTGCCAATTTGCTTCAGCAGAAAAATAACTGCTCCAGGTTGCTGCAATTTCATTCATCCCTAGGAAATACTTTATCTGGGTTTGACTCCCAGTGAGTATTAGTACTCACACTTGACTTAATTTACACATCCCATAACTGAGTCCTAGGTCTTCCTTTGCAGAAAGAACAACAAAGATACATAAAATGTTTTAGTAGCTTGTTTGTTCTCTGTGATGTTACATGTATCCTGGAATCAGGGCATTTCTATTTCCTAACTACTCGTCCTTGTTTTCCTGATTTCCCACAAATATTATGCCATTTGTGATAGAATGAGCTGTTACCGATGGTACAATCAAGAAATTTGACACTGGCTTTTTCATCTGAAAGCTCTGTTGAGGAAGAACTGAAAAGAGAAAGTACTGCAGATGCTATTACTATATTGGTAACATCCTCCTTTCTTTTGGTGATACTTGATTGTCCTAAAAAGTACTTGATTTTTTTTTTTTGGTCTGAGGCATGATTATGATTATGGCATTATGGTATTATCTGAAAGAGTTCTATGTCATGTATTTCAAAATTTAATATTTTCTGTTTGTAGGTGTAATTTGTTTAATTCTTCAATTGTACCTTATTTTATTGCAGGTTAGCTATCTTGTGATGTTTGCTTATATATCTCTTACTTTAGGGGATACCCTCCATCCTTCGTTTTTCTATATTTCATCTAAGGTGATGTCCCATCCACTGTATCAATCCATCTTTCTCCCCTTCTATTTTTTGATTTCTAATTTATCTTCCCTCTCCTTTATCCTTTATTAGTTTTACTTATGAAAATCTTATGATTTAAGCTGTTAATGTTGTGGAGATAGATTTTTATGATGTACATAAATATTTATTGGATAGTTTTGGATTGCAGGTGATGCTTGGTCTTTCAGGAGTAATTCTTGTTATGCTGTCTGTCCTTGGATCAGTTGGATTTTTTAGTGTGCTTGGTGTTAAATCTACTCTGATCATCATGGAAGTTATCCCATTTCTTGTCCTAGCTGTAAGTTTTCTTTTGCTTACAAAGTTATCAAATGATAGCTATTAGTGAAAAATATATTGTTGTAGTTTGTGGTATTTGTGATACACCTTCACAGTTATTATTGATAAAATGACAGTATATAATCTGGGTTTATTCTCACAGGTGGATTAATGGGATAAGGTTCAGGTTCAAGGTTGAAGCTTTACTGCTCAAACAAAATAGGCATTGATACCCCCCCACACACATTGTTTCTCAATCATGCCCTAAACCCAAATAACTTTTTTTAATTACTCAAATTGGCCATACACATGTTCACACCTTCCATAAAAAACCCCAGTACCATTTTATATTGACAGAAAATAATTTTAATTACTTATATACATACTATAAACTAGAAAGTATCTCATCCATTACATGGATATTTTAAAATTCAGGTGAAATCTATAAATGTAAATTAAAAGAAAATATTTATAGAAAAAAGTTTAAAACAATGAGAATGATATTCATTGTGAATTCAAGAAGAATCTAACAAGTATAGATTAAAAGAAAAAAATGCTAAAGATTATAAAGATGTGAATAATTAATTCAAAATAAATTATATTTATAAATTAAGACAAGTTAAAATAAGATGTCTTTTTTAAAGGGGAGTTGACTATGAGATTAAATCATTCTCAAGATACTAAATTGATATATTTGAGCGGATATTTGGGTAAACTGATAAATATATACAAAGCCATGTCAAAATAAATACTCTACCTCTATGCTTTTCACACGTACTACAACAGATTAGGGTAAATAATAAAAAGGTTTGGTAAGTGGGGTGACCTGTGGTCTCTTACATCTCTACTGTGGCCTGTGTTCAAGATCTATTTTTGGAATCCAAAAGGATTGACTAATTTAAGAAAGTTCCTTTATTCTTCTCTGAAAATATTGCTGCAATTTGAACATTAATTAAAAAAATGTGAAACAACATCATAGTTGAAATTCAGGAAGAGTGAAGTTGAGATACAAAAAAAATTAGAATAAAAAAAAAGTAACATGCTAAATATTGGATTTTATTTATTTGGTTAATTGCATTTATAACCTGTTCTTTTTTTACTTTGTTTAGCTAATATATGAGCAAAATGTTGTTGTTTTTGGACTGAGACAAAACAAGCATATGGAATGCTACCAAGAGTTATCTTTATAATCATGCACCTTTTCCTATAATATATGATTGTTCTGGTCGCCAGATGAACACCATCAATGAAGCTGGAACTGTTCTTTAAATGATTGTTTTCCTATCTATCCCACATTTTTTTATGTTTACCATTCTTTTCCTGTTTTCCTTTTTGAATCTCTGTGCATTAGGTTGGGGTGGATAATATGTGTATACTAGTTCATGCTGTAAAAAGACAAAAGCTGGAGTTGCCCTTAGAAGGACGAATAAGCAATGCACTTGTTGAAGTTGGACCATCAATAACATTGGCCAGTGTATCAGAGGTTTTAGCATTTGCAGTTGGGAGTTTTATTTCCATGCCTGCAATCCGTGTGTTCTCCATGTTTGCTGGTAAGTTTTTATCCTCTTGGAATTTTATAACTTTGCAACAGACACAGTTGTTCTTTTCGTGTCAAATGCTAATCCTTAGCTCCCCTTCACACTTTGATTCACAGCATTGGCCGTTCTTTTGGACTTCCTCCTGCAAGTTACTGCTTTTGTAGCTCTGATAGTTCTTGACTCTTTACGGGCAGAGGATAAGAGAGTTGATTGTTTTCCATGCATAAAAGTGCATGCGGACCCTGATATAGGTATAACTAAAATTTAATCTAAGATGAAACTTAAATATTTATAAGTAATAACTGCATATTTTTAAAATTTGATTGCAAGGTTTCCCTTTTCTATCTAATAAGTATATCTTTGGATGACCAAAATGGTATTTTTGGCATTAAAAAAATTCGAAAGTTAGTCTTTCATGTTTTCAAGTGCATGCGGACCCTGATATAGGTATAACTAAAATTTTAATCTAAGATGAAGCTTCCATGTTTGTCACTACATCATTTTTTATTTCGATTGTAAGCTTTCTCTCTTTCCTGTTTAATAACCTATATATTTGGTTGACCAAAATGATCTTTCTAAAAAAATTGAAGGTTACTTCGATTAAATTTTTCTTTTCATAACATCACAGGAACTGGACGAAGAAAACCTGGTTTATTGGCTCGATACATTAAGGTAATTGTTGTTATCCTTGTTAACAGTAAGTGTTTGCTGGTATTTAATAGAGGACTAAGCATATCTGACATTGTTTTTGTAAAGCACGTTGTGTATTGCATTTACTCTTTATCTAGCCATAATAATAAATTGCACAATCATTAAGAGAGTAATTGGTATGCTAGCATTCTTACTATTGTTGGGATTCAAATTTGATTGATATAAAAATCTTCTTTTTATGTTGAATTAATCATTTAGTCCTTGAAGTATTTGAGAATTTGTAAATAAGTCCCTTTACTTCAAAAAATTGTAATTAGGTCCCTGAACTTATAAATTGTTTTTAATTGGGTCTTTAGCTTTAGCTATGGTTCTGTTAGGGTTTTGTTAAGTACAAGAATCTAATTGAGAAATTTTAAGGAGGTCCTTGTACTTGACGAAACCCTAGCTACTAGACAGGAACCCAATTAGAAATGTTTTATAAGTTCTGGGATCTAATTTAAAATATAAGGACCTATTTAAAAATTTATAAACAGTTTAGGTACTAACAGATTAAGTTAACCGTTTAATTTTTTTGGTAATCTTCTAGTAATGAAGACTACAAATCTATATCAAGCAGTCTACCATCTAATTATTTATCTTTAAGTTTATTTTTATTGGGTTTCTGTCAACATTGAGCTCTAGTCATTTTAACATGCCTTTTGAATTCAATAACATCTTTGAATTTGATAACATCTTCTGTCCAACTTTTGCTGTTGACTTCGTCAATCATCTCCATAATTTCTTATCCTGCTGGTTCATTTTCCCTTTCAGGAGGTTCATGCTCCCATTCTGAGTATTTGGGGAGTAAAAATAGTTGTCATAGCTATTTTTGTGGGATTTGCATTGGCTAGCATTGTAAGTCTTTGTATATGTTTGTACAGTTTTTGAAATTATTTAAACTATACCAGTCTTCTTTTAATACATTGCTTTCTTTCTTGTTCTCATTTCCCCCCTTTTATTTTATCTATATCTGAATTACACAGGCATTGAGCACTAGAATTGAACCTGGTTTAGAGCAAGAGATTGTTCTTCCTCGAGATTCATATCTTCAGGTTTACATTTTAGCTCTGACTCACATTCATGTTTCTTTTTAATTTTTTTCCATGTGCATGTGCTCAAACTATATGTATTTATATTTCTTTCTGCAGGGTTATTTCAATAATGTTTCTGAATATCTCAGAATTGGACCTCCTGTGTATTTTGTTGTAAAAAACTATAACTACAGGTATTTTTGTTCTATCATGTTATGTTCGGCATCCACCTTTTTGCATAGAGAATTAATATTTGCTGAGTTTTTTAATTTGCAGGGATGCATGAGGGCATGTGTTAGTGGTAGGAACATTAATGTACCTTGTAGTTTAGTGGCTTTTCAAATTAGCATGGTTATTCATATATGTATTGCACCAAATCTTCTTACCAATGGATAAATTTCGTAAATCATGATATAATATTTATTAAACTTCCGCATTTAGTCATAGTACTGTTTTCCATCTTCTAATTCTATAATCGTTTAATGCAATGTTTTTGTAATTTTTTCTTTCTTTCTCATAGGCATATACATGAATAAAAAACAAACTACTGTTGACTTTAGCATGAATCGTAGTAGCTTGTGCTTTACTAAATACATCTTCCTTGGTTACAAGGTTGGATTGATCACTAGTTGTTTCCCCCAACCATTGTTTTATGAAGTTGTATATTCTTTACTTCATCTTCAATAGAAATCTGCTATTAATATTTCAGTGACTTAAGTTGAATATATGCGAATATATCACTGGATGAGGAATGCAGATGCTTAACCTTGTCTAAGCACTTCTAAGTTCTAATATTAAGGATGATTTGTTCTAATATTATTCTCCTCACCTCAGCTCAGAATCAACGCATACAAATCAGCTTTGCTCCATTAGCCATTGCAATTCAGACTCTCTTTTAAATGAGGTATAAACCATTAGCAGTTGGCTTATTTGTCTCTGACACATACACATATTTGTCTCTTTTAAATGAGGTATAAACCATTAGATTTTGGTTATTTGTGGAACATTTTTGACATTACAAATCCATCATTTCTTAATTGAGACATCTTTTTGCCTTTTATAGTTGTTTTGCTTGTATTAAGCTGGTAGTTCATGCTATCCATCTACTTGTTTGCTGAAGTAATTGTTAATCTTTCCCCTACACACTTGTGATTACTTGGATACTCCTTGTAATGGGTGTTGTCTCTTTACCTTGTAGATTGCTAGAGCGGCCCTTGTACCAGATACAAGTTATATCGCCAAGCCAGCTGCCTCGTGGCTTGATGATTTTCTTGTGTGGGTGTCTCCAGAAGCATTTGGGTGCTGCAGGAAGTTTACAAATGGGAGTTATTGCCCTCCTGATGATCAGGTCAGGTGCATATAGAATCTTAATTCTGTTATAATATATGCTTGCTAGTGTTCCATGTTAGGATTCATATGAATATATGTTTATGATGACTTAATAGGAAACTTGTTGATATCAGAGGGAATGTACTCAATAGTGCAGGAAGATTAATGATCTCGGCAAGGAGTTTACCGATTTACTTAATGTGTTAGAGTTGGGTCTAAGATTTTCAGTTTTGTTACTTTTTATCTTCATCATTAGTTGTGTAATCAAGGGATTTTTTAAATAAAAAAATTAATGAATTGCAAAGAAATGGAATTACTGCCAAATGATGAGAATGCTCGCATCATTTTAAATAAAATTTATGGAGTAAAAGTCCCTTGATATTATTTTCTGTAAAAAAAATTGAGAGAAAAGATATAGGTGGAGGATAAGATTTTCTAAAGCAGTCAAAGCATATAATAATTTTATGGTAGTTAACAGTAATTTTTCCTTCCAGCCTCCTTGCTGTGCTCCTGGGGAAAGCTCTTGTGTTTCAGTAGGAACATGTAAAGATTGCACAACGGTAAATAATCACATGATTTTCATCCTCTTTATTATGTTTTTGTTTGAATAGTTTGTTTCTGCTCTGAGAGCTTAATCAAACACTTTGGAAATTTTGCAGTGTTTCCGTCACTCAGATCTCCATAATGATCGTCCATCTACAACACAATTTAGGGAGAAGCTGCCATGGTTTCTTAGTTCTCTGCCATCTGCTGATTGTGCAAAAGGTGGTCATGGAGCTTACACCAGCAGTGTTGAACTGAAAGGTTAATTAATTTAAAGATTTATCTTGTGTCCATGTTCTCTTCTTTTTGTCCTGAAGCCTGAATCAGTTTAAGTTCCAGAGTGTATAATATCTTAGGTATGAATATTTGACTGTGTTTTGGTTGCCAGGCTATGACAATGGCATTATTCAAGCATCGTCATTCCGGACTTATCATACCCCACTCAACAAGCAGGTTGTATTTCTATATTATTTGTTCCATAATTACATTTGTATCAAAGGACTCCAGGTTTTAACTGTAAATTTGTTTTAGATTGACTATGTTAATTCTATGAGGGCTGCTCGAGAGTTCAGTTCAAGAGTTTCTGATTCTTTGAAGGTAATGTATCAATCAATTCTACTTTCTTATTCAAGTATGTTTGGCTGTTAGATATAGAAGGTAATTCTATTTATAATGAGCTAAAGTAGGAAGTAGAGATTTAGTTCTACCCCATTTTCGATGCCCAAACTAACATTCTTTTTCTCATGCAGATTGAGATCTTTCCATATTCAGTGTTTTATATGTTTTTTGAGCAATACCTTCATATATGGAAGACTGCACTGGTCAACCTTGCTATAGCTATTGGTTAGTACTGATTACTGAGACTTAGAAATTGTGGCTTTCTAAAACTGTTCAATCTTTGCATCTTGTTGTACATTGTCATTGCTGTACATTGATACTTTCATGGGTAAAATTACGTGATCATCATGGAAAAAACTTTTGGGTTGAGGGGGAGGTGAGACTAATAATAAGATCTCAAGAAAATTGAGAAAAAATAGATTATACAATAATGTATTTAATTATTACAGTCTACAATTTATTTATTATGCATGTTGATGTATAGTTTGTAAAACATTAACATAATCATACAATGATGCAACAGGTGCAGTATTTATTGTGTGCTTGGTTATCACGAGCAGGTGAGCACGAGTTTTATTTTAGCAAATGGTTTAAGCTATCATTTTCTTCTAACTTCCTGAACTGAAATAGAAGTATGGGCGAGTTATTGTTTGATCAATCAATCAATTCTTGGTTTGATCCTCCTTTGCTTTCAACCTTAATGCAGTTTATGGAGCTCATCAATCATTTTGTTGGTGTTGGCAATGATTGTTGTTGATCTTATGGTATTATACCTTCGTTGTAACTTGTAACTGTTATTTGATTTTTCACATTCTTGCTAATTGACATGTGATATAGTCATATAGTTTTTTTTTTTATTGTATCATTTATGTCGGTGCTTGATATCTAGAATTTTGAATCACCTAGTGATTTTGTTTGTTTACTTACAAGATTATGCTTTGTAGGGTGTGATGGCCATTCTGAATATCCAGTTGAATGCACTCTCGGTGGTCAACCTTGTTATGTCAGTGGGCATTGCTGTTGAGTTTTGTGTCCATATGACTCATTCTTTCACTGTTAGTATCACTCTGCTTTCCTTTTATCCTGGCCAACACATGTGTGCACTTGATGTAACCTATGTCATCTAAAAAATTTAAATGTCATTTTTCCTTCTTGATTTCAGTGAAATTTAGTGAGAAATAAATATTTGTAATTAGTCATTCTCTGTCTTCCATACCCCCTCTCCTGTTTTTTGAGTTTTCCCTTAAAACTTGATCTCATAAATGCAGGGGATAGAAAGAGAAAAAAATAAATTAAAATGACTATATGTAATTTTTTATGTAATAACATTAGCAAAAGCATCAAATTCTGTAATACTGAGCTACATGTCATTATCATGTTTTCTACGAACTAGTTTCTATCAGTTCCACATGACCAAATCCTTATTATTACAGGTAGCAAGTGGAGACAGAGATCAACGTGCTAAGGAGGCTTTGGGTACAATGGGTGCTTCAGTGTTCAGGTAAGTTTGTGTTAGAAAAAATTTATTGTTCCTCAATTTCCCGAATTGCCCACATGCATGCGTGCAGTGAAGAAATCATTCTTCACTCTTCTCTTTGGTGTAAGTGTGTAACTACTAATTCTGTGAAGGAAATAGTGACCCATATATTCTTCAATCTTGACTATGAAGGACTGGATGCAGTGATCCTTCATGACCTCTTTTTACAAAATCATGCAGAGTTTATGCCTTCCAGTTTGCGTTTCAACATATTTACGCAATAAACCTGTGCTGTTTGCAACATCAATTTCATGGCAATTGTGTTGCATCAGCATCTGCATCAACATATTGTTTTGTCCTAAATTTGTGTATCTCTGAACAACATTTACTTCTTTATGCAATTGCAGTGGTATCACACTAACAAAGCTGGTTGGAGTTATTGTTCTTTGCTTCTCAAGAACAGAAGTGTTTGTGGTATTATGAGTTCGTCCTTAGTTTATGGCCTGACTCTGATGTTATATATATTTGCTATAACTAACCTTTATATTTTACAGATTTATTACTTTCGGATGTACTTGTCATTGGTACTTCTTGGTTTCTTGCATGGACTTGTTTTCTTGCCGGTCAGTGATATCTTCTTTATTCATCTTTTTTATTTCAATTGAAAGAATATTGATGCCTGAACAGCTGAAGCTGAATTCGTTTTTCATTATTCCCTCGAACACAACGTGAAAGTTTGGAAGATTTTCATTTGACTATAACCACTCCTCATGTGAACTTGCCTAGTCTCTGACCAAACCATAATCTTTCTGTCCATTATTTTCCTGCTGCCATTATCCTCCAACAAACCTTCTTCGATCAGACATTCAGACATTGTTGTACTAATATTGGGTATCACTCTGGTTTCCATATTTTTTCTCCAAGGATTTATTGTAAATTGAAAAGGTGAAGTGTGTTTAGTAACTGCTGACGTAAAAACTGAGTAGATTTACGCATATCCATAATCTCTTATTCAGGTGCTTGTAATTTATGAATTTTAGATTAAATATGTTTTTGATCCCTCAAATTTGGGTAACTGTTGTTTTCAGTCTTCTATTTTTTATGTATTTATTTGATAACCACCATAATTAGGGTCTTAGGCTTCCCAAGGTATTTTCACAAGCTTCGGTCCTTTGGATCAACTATGGGAATCCTCAATTAGGACTTAGTCCCTAAATTTAAATAATTTGCTTTCTTTAGTGTGTCAATTTTGAAAAATGATCTTTTTAATCCTCCAAACTGATCTTGATTGTGGAAAAGACTAAAAACAGCATTTTTTGAAATTGAGGGACTAAAATTTACGGAGACCAAAAACATATTTAAGTCAATTCTAAAGCATGACATTCTTATCAACGGTTGTCTTATCGTCCTTTACTTTTCTAAAGTGCAATGAGTGTTGTAGACGATCCAAATCATTTTGTAACTGTAAGGATCAATAAGTTGTTTGTTTTTACATGATGGACTACAAAAATGCTCCACAACTCACAAGATACTTGTACCCAAAAAGATAACCTTTGTACATTCTGTGAGAAAATCGATGACGAAGTGCCCAACTAAACTTTATTCCCAGGACTTAATTGGCTTTATGCCCATCTTTGAACTTTGTTCTCGAGACTGAAAACATATTTTTTCTTCTGCTGCAGGTAGTATTAAGCATCTTTGGTCCACCTTCAAGATGTTCAATCATTGAGCAAGGGGAAGATCGTTCATCAACCTCTTCATAGCTGTAAACTACGCATTGGACGATGGGTTGTCCGCAAGTAGTGCAGAAGCATCTGTAAAGTACAGAAATTTGTAGGCGAAACAGAAGATAGGAAATACAGCAATTTTGACATATCCGCCCCCTAACTTGTGTATCATGACTCTTGTAGCTATTTAATAATCTCTTGTATGTAAGGTTAAGGTGGAAGTTTGCCAAAAACCAAATTAAAAGGTTAATTTAATCTATAGGCCTAGTGTTATTAACTAATTGAGTGTCTATATAATTTTTTTAGAACTCTTTATAATTTGAAAACTTTTAATTAAATCCTTACAGTTCTAAGTTTTATAATCGAGTCTTTACAAGTTAACACCAGTTATACTCTGTTCAGTGTCACTGGGGGATTTTTAACATGTCATTTATAGTGATAATAACCGATTTTTAGGTTTCTTTCATGGATTTTCTTGGGCTTCTTGTTTGATAATGTTGTGAGGTTTCTAATGATAGGGATGAGGAAATTTCTTCTCAAATTTTAACATGCAATATGCCATTTAAATTATAAGTAAATTTTTAACATCAAATTACATATTTATGAATATGCTTGATTATTTAAATTTAATATACTATTTAAAATATCAGTTAATTTTCAACATCAAATTACATATTCATGAATATGTATGTAATTTGATGAATATGCTTGATTATTTACATTATTTTAAAAAATTAATATGTTGGTTATTAAGATAATATTAACTAGAGGATTGGAGTTTATCGGATCTTTGTAAGTTTCACTCAACTCAATTATTCTTCGTAAGTCTCTTTTGGGTTTAACCCAATAATAATCTTTTTGTAGACTCAAAACAAATCTTGTGTACAAAACTCACTTATGAGTTCTCACTCATCACAGATTCTGTTTGGATAAACTCAAATGCTCTTCCTCTAGATGTCATCTTCAATTTAAGATGGACACAAGATGGTCTCCAATTCTAGAATGTTTGGACTAAGAAAAATGTTATTCAAAAGCTGGAATTTTCTCTCTAAATAGCTGAAATTTTGCCCATCTTCCCCATATTTGTTGTTTTTCTCCCTTATAATTATTTCATTTGAATAATGATCCTTATATAAACTTCAGAACTAGTCGTTTATGAATATTGGAAGAATTTTAAAATTTAGTCAATTGCTTGTTTGAGTTGTCTTAGTGATAAGACGAAAGATAATGTATATTTTTTTTAGATAATATCGTGCTTATTGATAAAATCAAAGATAGTGGTAATAGGAAACTGGAATTGTGGAGAAACATTTTGTATTCTAAAGGATTCACGATAAGTAAGAATAAGACGGAGTATATGAAGTGTGGGTTTTCGCGGGTAAGAGATGATGATCAAGATACAGTGCATCTACTTGGTCAAGAGATACCCAAGAAAGATGTTTTTAGATACTTGGGATCAATTTTGCAAAAAAGTTGTGAGATTGATGAGGATGTAAATCATAGAATCAGAGCAGTGTGCATGAAATAGGGGAATGCATCGACGTTTTCATGTGACTGCAAAATCTCCCTTAAACTAAAAGGAAAATTTTATAGAACAGTTGTATGATCAACAATGTTATATGGAACGGAATGCTGGCTAGCACATAGACAACATGAGCATAAAATAGGGGTAGCATAAATGAGGATGTTCAGGTGGATGTGTAGTTATACGAAAATGGATATGATAAAAAATGAGAATATTCAATGAAAGGTAGCAGTGGTACCTGTGTGTGAAAAAATGAGAGCATAGATTGAAGTGGTTTAGACGCGTTATGAGACGACAAATGGATGCTCCCATAAGAACAAAAGTGTGTTATCAAGAGGTCGACACAAAGAGAGGTAGAGGTCGACCGAAACTTATATGGGAAAAAGTAGTTAAACAAGACCTAATGGAATTAGATATAAATTGGCAGACGGTATGTCTTAGGACGGAGTAGAGAAAAACTATAAGCTTGGTGGAGGATTAAACTCATTAGTATTTCTATGTTCCAGTCATTCCCTTTTTTTAGTTATTTTTCTCTTCATTTTCCTCTCCTCCTTTCACCCTTCTTTTATTTTAGCTTATTTTTCATCTCTTTTGTCTTATTTCCACTTTTTCTTCCTCTCTTCCTGTCTCTTTCTCTTTCTTTGTCTTATTTCCGATCTATCATTGAGTTCATCTATCATTGATCCCAATTAACTTGGGTTAAAGGTGCTGTTGATGTTGATGTATATGATGCTTGTATGAGTTGTCTTTTTCATACATTTGTGTGTTGATTGTTTTTAATGTATTTTTGCCACTTTTGAATCTCTCTTTATCCTCTTCTCTCTTCTCTGCTTCAATTTTCGAATATAGCTTGCACATAATATCTTCTCATACTAGACGTGGGTGTTGCTTCTGAAAACTGATCTCCACAGGATACTTGAAGTTGCTTCTGAAGGATGTAGTGCTTATGCCACAGTTTTCTATGCTTTTTAGTCACTTTGTTTTCATCAAGAGTTGGTGATCTATGCAGGCTTGTGCTTTTGAATACCTGCAGGTCTGGTCTTGAGCTTGCTACTTCTAGTTTAGGTGCTTCTAAATAATGCAAACATCTATGTCTCATTTGAGGTTCTTTTAGTAATGTGTAGCTACCAGTCCTACTACCTCTCGACTGCATTCACTTTTTTTTATCATATATAGCTCTTGGTCTTGCTACACCTTGATCTCAAGATAACATTATTTGTCCTCCATGCTTCTAGTAAGCTCTTCTTTTAATAGTCATGTTTCTAGTGGACATATCTTATTTCTAGAAGGATTATATACTTCATATAGATGCTCTCCAAACCTTTCTTCATGTTTCTTAATTTGGTCTTTGTCTAATATTCACATCCTCAAAGTAGATCATTAATAACTTAAGTCTAGAAGACTTAAAATTTTCTTTTTGATAATTTGTTGTCATTAAAATTTTAACTTTAAAAGAGATTTTGTTTCAAAAAGTTCAAATTTGAGTAATCCTACCAAGAAATTTTAAGTGATAAGATTTTGGAGTAACAATATATCACTACATGAATTTTATGTTAAACGAAGATTTATCGTGAGAAATTATGAGGTCGATCTAAAAATGAATAAGCTTCACATTAGGATAAATGATTTTACAAATTTTTTTCTTAAAAAAATTTAAGATATTTTTAAATTAAGATATATTTTATAATAAATTTAAAAATAAATACTATCATTAAAATATAACATGTCATATAAATATTATACATTTTATTTTTAATTCACAATTTCTCAAAAAATTACATTTTTTAAGAGAATATAAGAGATCAAATTGAGTTGGGACTTGAGACAACCTAAAGCATGTCCAGAACTAATTTTGAAAATACATCATGTCTAATTTTAAAACTCAAATCCATCAAAATGTATTTCAGATTAGATCTAGTTAATGAGACATTGGGTCAACATACGCACTTGTACGAAACCACATCACCCAAGTAACAAACACGAGCATCACTTCTTCTTTTTTCGCGGAGAGTAAAGGACATATTATTTTATAATTCGAGTATCTTTCTATCCCCGAGATGTTATAAGTATTTCCAACAAAAATGGTTTTCCGGTGGCGTAATTGCCAGGAAGTTTACATAAAGAAATGAGGCAGAGCACCATATGCCATTTTCATCCCGAGGTAGGAAAAAAAGGCGCATGACGCAAGAAAATGAGTTGACTAAATCGCTAATATAATATAAATATATATAATGCATTAAGAAAACACTTTAGACATCACAACGCTAGTAGGATAGTCACCAACTACGAATTTATAAGTGATGTAAGCATTCATAAATTAAAAATTGAATAATATTTAATATATGCTATTTGCACCGTTCCTTTAATTTATCCATTACGATTAGACATATTGAATAGTTTAATTTAATTCATTGTCACTTTACACTTATTTAACATGTTATATTATTAAGAGTTTAACTTATAAGTCCTTTCATAAAAAAAAGTTCAACTTTTCAATTTTAACATAATTAAAGTTTTTGATAATTTTGAAAATACATGATTAATTATGGAGTAAAAATGGTATAATGTAAAAAGTTGTAATTAAAAAATAAAAATAAAAAATATATCCTACGTTAGATTCATTTATTTATTTTATTACATTTATCCGTACCCCTTGATGTTCATAAAGTTGTCTTAAAACTAACACCTTGCTTATTCTTGCACAATTGCCAGTAGTTATTGAATATAATTGGGTGGATATATCTCTTCATGTGAGTTCAATGCAACGTCAGTTAACTTCAGAGTGTCGTTGGATACTTGGATAATTATAATGAGTGTCACCTGATACTGTTACTGTTTATTCTTGCTAATTGTCAGTTACTGTTTAATTATCATTAAAACTAGAGCAATTGCTGACTGCTGAGGCAAGAGAGTATTGTTATATAAGCCAGGGGTCATCTGACCCAACTTGCAACAAAACATAGGCATTTGATTCCTGTACTTCTTGAATTCCTTCCTGCACCAAAGCAATTATTTATTTAGTCTTCAACGTAATTTAAATCAATTATTTGTTGTTTTAATCTTCAACATAATTTTAAAATTTATTTAGGTAAAATTAAAAGCTAATTCAAATGCACACATAGAAATACAACTTTTTAGAATGTCTTAAAGTAGGATGTATGTTAATCGGTTTGGATTGGATTTAATGAAATATGTGATCCAATCAAATTAAATTTGAATGGGTTGGTTTGGGTCAATTTTTTCAAGAAGACAAAAAATTAAAACTCAACTCAAATCAACCCATTTGCAAACACTTTTGATTAGGTTGAGTTGGATTAATGGATCTAAACATTTAAATTTATGTATAATTTTTTAAAATCCCATATTTTTTATAAGCTAACATTTTTATTAAATAAAATATCAAATATATTATTTATAATTGTTACTTATAGTCAAATAGTAAAAAAATCAAGGAAGAAATTGCATTATTATCATCATCATCACATAGAGTAATTATATATTTAGTGAATTACACATGTCTTTCATGAGATTTAAGAAAATTACATATGTATTTCTTCTATTTTTAAAACCTACACAAATATCCTAAATGTCGTTTAAATATTGGATAGTAACAAGTCATGTGCATCGATGATTTTGATTAAAAAAATTAAAATATATTTTCTATCCTCATAAATATAGAAATGTTCGAAATTTGTCACTACAAAAAAAAATTATCTACTCCTGTACTCGTCAATTACTTTTTGCCCAAAGTTAAGTTTGGATACATTCAAATCTATATGTATATTGTTGTATAAAGTGTCAAATTTTTAACTTTTTTACATCATTCTTTAGCCTTTTTTTAATTAAAATTGTTAACGGACATGACTTGCTACTGTCAAATGCTTAGACGACATTCAAGGGATTTGTGTAGGTTTTAAAAACAAAAAGAAGACGTGTGTAATTTTTTTAAATCTCATAAGAGACATTTGTAATTTTCTTAAATCTCATGGGAAACATGTAAATATTTTTCAAAAGGAAGAGAAACATATGTAATTTCCTTAAATCAAAGGAGATATATGTAATTTACTCTTATATATTTATACATATTAATTGCATAATTTATTATATACTTCTATACTTATCCTTTATTACAAATAAATCATGATATAAAAAACAACTAATTGTTTTCACAAAATACACGGCTACATGAACTAGTTTGAACTTTAAAAAAATGTTTACATTTAATAGTATCTTTTATTTTTGAATCATCAATACTTGCCCTGGTTGGTATTTCTCAACTTCTTATCTTATGCATCTGTCCTTGTTGCAACTTTATTAAACTAAAAGCGTACGGCCTCCAAGTTTGATAAAATACTGACATCCAAATCTAATTGTAAAGCAACTAAATAATTTGTTAGGTGAATTCTCAAAGTTGTCTGTATATCATGGATCTAGATAATCCAGTGGAAATGTGATGGAGACAAATAATGGAAACGACAACTACATACATGATTGCTGCGTTGGACACAACATTTGACGAATCTTATGTGGAGTTTCGGTTAAAATAAACGATACTTTATGCAAAAAATTATCGAAATATTATTTGCCTTCGTATTATTTCCTTCCAAGAGATATCCAAAACTGAAGATAGCCCTTGACAAGTATGATAACTACATAAAGAATATTCTTTAGGTGTAATCCAGAGAAGGAAAAAAAGAGATCGCATATTAGTTTAAGTGTGGTTGTATTATCGTTATCCTACTTCCCAAGGCAATCAATCAAACATGAAAGGGAAAAAAAATCATTGGATTGGTGTTCATCCTTCTTTGAAACGTAAATCCAAAACACACTATAAGTAGTTAAGATTTAGATATCTATTGGTCAAACTCTTAAGTGGAGAAACTCAATGAGAATTAAATCGCACAAATGGTATTATATTATACCAAACAAACAAAAGCTGAATTTGCTTATTGCTTGGAGCACAAGGATAAGCAAAAGTTTATCCTTACATTCTGCCAAAATAATATTTTTTTTTCACAAAAAAAGAATTGTGCCTTTTGTAAGACTGATTCACATACATGACAAAGGACCTTAAAATTTACAATCAATCTGTTATCTAAATTCTAAAGAACTTCCCATATTATGACTGGAAGGTTGTAGACTAATTTTGATGGCACCACTCTCTGAAGATTGACAAACATCAATGCACTCCTCTAAATCAGCATCACAAGTGAGTAGTACCCACTCACAGTCATCATCCAAGTATTTGACATCAAATTTGCTCATGTCACTCGCATTAAATCTCCTAGCAATTTCCTGCAGAAGATCTTCATAGCCCCAATTCTTCGGCATCCGAAACCGGGTTTTCTCATCTCCATATGTGACTTTTACTCTGTGAGAATCCACCTTGCTGCTACTGGTTTTCAATAAAGGCTGTTGATACTGAGTTTTAGGGTGTTCACCAAGTGTTTCCTGGCTTTGTGATCTTGGCAAGAGCTTTGTTCTATCTTGACTAAGGCTTTTAAGCTCTGCCTCGCTTCTGATCCCCTTCAACACAACATCAGCAGAATCTTCACTAACCGTGGTGGGATCTTTGTTACCGGCCCCGTTAGCTGTGGGATGCTGTTGTAGCTCTGACATGCTGGAGCAGGAATGGCTTGAAATGGAACTCTGACTGCACGATGAAGATGGCGATTTTGATGCACCTTCTGGGCTCAATGAGCCATGATCTGGCTGTGTGCTTGTTGAGTTTGGATTATCACTTTGATTCAAAGTTGAGAAGAAGACAGTTCCTGATATATTTTGAGAAGCTAGATCCGGGAAGTTTGAATAGAAGGAATCGATTTGAAATGCACCAGAGGCACCTTGAACCGAGTTGATGACAAGTTGAAGTTTTTGTAGGGAGTGACCAACCTTTTTGATCTTTCGAGAAGGCCAACGCTTTATCCCATGTTGCCGGCAGATCCTTTTCAAAGTTGTAGTACAAACTGGAAATTGTTTAATTTAAAAGATGGTTGGTTATAATGGAAGACTACTAATAGATATGCACAAAAACTTAATAGGTAAAACACTAGTATACATGAATGTAATCAGAGCTTTTTCTGTTTTGGCCATATGGGCAAAGCTAATAAAAATTACTAATATAAAAATAATGTCAGAGAACTGAACTATATGAAATTTAGAGCCAATTTGAATAAACTTCTCAATAAATACTTATAAGAGAAGATAAAATGAATTAAGGAAGTGAGATGAATCAAACTCCTCACACAAGTTAAAATCAACTTATACACTAACTTCTTTAGAAAAGCTCTCTCGTTTATCTTCTTCTTATAGTACCTATAAACTTAGAAAAGTCTTAAAGTAGGGTTTTATAATTGAAAAGTCCCCATAAGCTAAATACTAATCCAATAGGGATATGAAGTTTAATTCTATGTTTGGTGCATTATAAGAATAAAACAGTACAAGACATGAGATTGAAAAGTGGCTTGTCTTGGTTCTACTGGAAAGGATGGAACAACCGAGAATAGAATAGAACCTTTCAGTTCAGTTCTGTTCTATCTGCAAGTCAAACAGCATAACGTTTGCACACAAAAACTGAAAGAGGAAACATGTTTGAGCACAAGGCTTACCACCAATATTCTTGGCAGCATCTTTCAGGCTTCCAGCAAAATATTGTCTAAGAATTTGCAAAGTGATAGTTTTGTCTGCTTTGACCCGTCTTCTCTCTCCAGTTTTATTTGTTCCCAAACTTGATAAATTACCCTCAACAGATGTAGAACACTCCTTAACACAGTCAAGGTTTCCTTTTAAAATAGGACTTTCTTGTTGCTGCCTTGGGTCAGAGAATTTTCTACCCATTGTTTCACTTGATTTTTCTTCAGTATCCAATGAGGCAACCATCCCTTTGTGTTGGGGTTCTGAACAAATTGCATTCCTAGCAAATCCACTATCTGCAAGGGCTATCACTTCATCAACTGACAAGTTAGCTTCCTCTAATTCCTTGTCTCTTATAACGCGCAGGCTGCGACAAACCCTTTGTATAATGATGGACAGTGCAGTAAGCATCTTTCTCTGCTCTTCACTGTCATTGCAATCTACAGGCAAGAAGAACTCTAGAACAAAGTCATCTGTGCTATTATAGATGCTTCGAAGGCGTATGGCAACAGCAGCGTGCAATCCAAACAATCTTGCATGATGAGACAGAGGATAGTCTTTCTTGCTTAAGGAAGTTATGTCATCTGAGAAGCACGGCTGGTTTGTCATAAAAGCTCCCCCAGCAACACCTTCACCTTTTAACAAGTGATGCTCAGTGCAAGCCTCGTGAAAAGACCTAATAGAGGGATCACCAACATAGCAAGCATGCTCCACAGGAGATATGCAGAGTCGATAATTATCTTCAGAGTGCCGGCACCCCTCTTTGCCTTGTTGGACACATGGGACCCAAGTTTGAGCTAAAGGTAATTTGTGCATTTCACAAGCAGATCTCAACACCTCATGAATCTCAGGTAATGCAGCTTCATAGGACCTGTTACATGCCTGCTAAAATAAAAAAAACAGTTGTCACAAGGGGAATTGCAAACTTAAGTTCATTAAAATACTCCTGAATTGGATTTTCATTTACCTTCACATTCTGAATACTTAATTGTTTTGAGCTTCTAAGATCAACAGCCTGCGAGTTAACAACATTCCTCCAATCGTCAAACTATTATTAATGAGTTTTGATGAGCTTTTCATATTTGGCTTGTTAAGTGTTTTAAGCCATAAGCATTTATACCAAACATGTAAAAATAGAGCAATTCAATTCAATCACAACTCATAAGAGGGTAAACATCAGATAACCATGAAAATATGGGTTCACAAAAAGGAACATGGCATATTTTGTGGATTCCTGGGGGTGTCCAGGAATAAAAGGGGTGTAGAAAGAAAATTTCTTGACCAGTTTTATCCCATCAGAAACAGCAAAATAGCATGTTCAAAGCAAGCTCTGATAAAATCTTACAGTTCCAAAACCTTGGTTCAACTTTTCCCGAGATATTTACCTACACAGTTCTGTATTCTTGAAACAATAACACAATAGAAATTCATGCAAACAGGAAAGGAGAATAACCTCAAGTGCTTTGCAAACATTCTCAAGTTCAGGACCATAGTTGATCTGCTGAGTAGTCATCACAACCTCAATAACACCCAAGCACGTCTTGCTTCCTTGTTCAAAGATTGGAACCGCCACCGTTCCACGCACATCATACTCTTGAGCATGGTCAACTCTTGGATACTCATCACTCCTAAAGAATGTAACATCAGGAGTCCACTCAGGAACCTTGTCCCTAAACACTCGACCAGGCAATCCCCGCGCCAACTCCTTGGAGTCACTCTCCTCTGCAGAGAACTTATATGTCACAGAGATTTCGCGGTACTTTGCAAGGTTCAGAGACTTGGATTCAAGCGAGAACAGAAGGTCATCAGCCGCAAGAATCTGCATACCCTCTTTACGAATTGGCACCCAAATCTGTATAAGCGTATCTTTGTTCCTATTGTAATCTTTGATCCACATGAGGGCCCTTATTAGCTTCTCCATTATAGAAGGCCCAGGTCCAGGACTAGGTGTGGGTGAGGATGCAAACCACCACCTTCTGACATCTTCAGATACACCTTCAACTGAATGAGTCTGAGACTGAAACTGCTGACTATAACAACCACCAGCAACAACACTAACCATGTTGTTATGACTTTCTTGTTGAGTCCCAAAAGCAGCATCCTGGGATTCATTGTGGTTGGTCTCCAAGGCAGGCCAGGAGAATGAAGGGTCAAAGAGGGGATTGGAAAAGGAAGGACTTTGCAGCAAGAAGTCAGATACATCAGCAGAGGCTTCCAACCAGCACCCATCTAAGAAAAACTCACCCATGTAATCAAAATCCATTGAAGTTGCTGTTGTTGTTGTTGTTCCATCAGGTGGTGGAGCTTCCATCATGGTAGCAGCAAATGATGTCACACCACCATCTCCCATCATGGGTGGCTACTACAACAACAAAAACAACAAGTCTCACCTCCCAAACAGATCTCAAAATTCTTGTCTTGTCAAAAGAGAACAACAGTCCAGGATAGGATCATATCTGTCTGTCTTCACTCTTCAAACGTTGTCTTCTGTCCAAAGTTGTCAATAATGTCAGTAACAGAAGATTATATCCCTGCCTATCTATCTATCTATCTATCTATCTATCTATCTATCTATCTATCTATCTATCTATCCTGCCAACGAATAATATGGAAGGAATAAGACATTGAGAGACAAAAAAACCATGTTTCTTTTCTCCTGAATATCTGAACAGAGTCAAAAATAGCAAAAGTTGTGATTTTTGCAGAACCAACCCGAAAATTTTGACACCCACCCTCCTCACGGAAATAGAATGAATATATTCCCCCGTGTAAATCCACAATCAAAAAGGGGGGAACGAAAGAGAAGAGAGTTGGACCAGAAAAAAACGGTAGCAGTGCTTAGAAAGATTCTCTCCCAACAGCACTACACTTTTACTGCAAATGATATGCAAGATTCCACCCACCTCTGGTGAATGAAGCCAATCTCGTTCTATGCTATGTGGGTAAACAGCAGAACCCAGCTAGGTGAAGTAAAGCTGAGAAGGAGAAAGCGAAACGAATAACTCTGACATGTAAAGATTCTTGAAGATACCCCAACTTGCATTCATGTTTTTTATTATTTTTTAGAGTAAAGTATATCTGTACCTAGTTATGTGTTGTTCAAA
Source organism: Glycine tomentella (assembly GCA_007407185.1). Taxonomy (NCBI): domain Eukaryota; kingdom Viridiplantae; phylum Streptophyta; class Magnoliopsida; order Fabales; family Fabaceae; genus Glycine; species Glycine tomentella. Next base: position 189,645 of record PYAF01002198.1, on the reverse strand, counting down.
TTCCATCTGATATCTTTTTTTTTTTATATCTTGCAAAAAATTTCTTAATTATTTAACTCACTTTCAGCTGGATCCCCATTCTTTCTAAACACCGTTTAATAATCTAACAGAAATTAGACACATGTTGATCACATGACTTTTAATGAAATTTTATATCTAAAATACTTTCATTTTCTTCCTCTAAACCTGAAAATATTTTAAGAGCTTCTTTATTTTTTTTATAATTGGACTTAAATCCAACTTTTTGTTGAACGTGTTGTTGGTACGCAGTGTTAACATTTTTTCTCTCGTCCTTTGTTTTACTAATATACATATGAATTGAATTTTGATTTTCAACAAGTATTTTCAGCACATAATGATCAGTCTTAGGAAAGAATTTACCACTAGCAGTAGAACAAAATCACAAAATAAAAAGGTGACATGGTGAAAAGTCTAAATCATTAGCAATGTTGTTCACACAGTCATGTATTCCAAGTATTCCAGTCCATCCATTGTGTTCCTATGGTCCCAAACATTAACATTATTTTAATCAATAATTATAATAGCCTAGAGCTTTTTATAAAAAAAGGGGAGTAAAAGAAATAGGAATTTAAATTTATAAAATTCTGTCACAAAAGCCTAAGTGACGAAATTAGCGACGGATTAGCGACGGATTTAGCGACGGAGTTTGGCGCAAAGAGCGCCAGAGTGGCGCCAACAGCGCCATAGGTGCTGGAAGTTGGCGCCAAGAGCGCCAGAGTGGCGCCAGGAGCGCCACAGATGCTAGAAACTGGTGCTGGGAGCGCCAAAGTGGCGCCAGAGGCACTGAAAAGTGGCGCTAAGAGTGCCAAAGTGGCGCCAAGGGCGCTAAAGGCACTGGAAAGTGGCACTAAGAGTGCCAAAGTGGCGCCAAGGGCGCCAGAGGCACTGGAAAGTGGCGCCAAGAGCGCCAAAGTGGCGCCAAGGGCGCGGTATGTCGGTTAAGCCCCCTATATAAAGGGATATCGCTATTTTTCCAGAGGAAACCACTGTTCCTCTTCCTCCTTGACCCCAGGCAGCCATTAGAGCACCTTAGAAGCTTCATATCTCCATTATAAATCATTAAAACACCTCCTAATCACCTTTAATCTTGAATTTAACCATTTAGGAGCCAATTTCAGCCTAGTTTGGAGAGAACCCCCATTCCTTGAGCTTCTTGAGAGAGAGCTGAGCTTTGGAGAGAAAAATGAGCTGGTACAAGGACGCCAGAGTTAGGAGAAAGACTTCTCCAGCCTTCCTTGATTGAATTAAGGTAAGAAACTCACGTCCTAATCGTTTAATTTTTTGAATGGGAGATTGGGTGAATAGTAACCAAGTATTGATAAGGCTGAAATTAGGCTTAGGTTCTTTAGAGAGATGTAGTCAGGAGGTTGTTCTGAGCCATATGGCATGTTGAAACTGAAATTGTGATGAAGTTTGAGTTTGGCTCTGGGAAGGGAAAAGGGTATGTGAATGAGCAACATTATGGCCTGAAATACCTAAAGTACCTTTACAAAAGTTATTCATAAGGCCAAATAATCGGTGAAAACGTGATTATTTATGTGTTTTGGCTGAGTTGAGCCAATGTGAGTTCTTAACTCTAAAATAGTTTTGAATTGAGCTGTACAGAGTTCTAAAGGAACTCTGAGGCCTTGGTGAGGCTGAGGCAGACCATTGAAGATCAATGTATGACCTAGTAGAAGTTGGGCTAAGATAAAACCTTAAGCTAGATGACTTTGAATTGGTTATATGTGGAAGGATGTTTCCTTCCATATAAACGGTTGAATACCGTTCCTGATGATTTGATTCATGTCTATTGTAGGGCGTGAAGTGCAGACTGCTGGTAGAGATCACCCAGATACTAGGGGGGCTGTTTCTGAGCTACGACCAGGTAAGCTCAGTGTTCTTGGAGATTATTCTCCTGCTTGTGTTGCTTCACCCACTTTGA
>PYAF01002198.1:165035-178202 GCA_007407185.1 Glycine tomentella | reverse complement strand
CTAATTTCATATATAAAAGAATGTTTTAAAAAAGACAATGTAAGATATATTGATTGAGTTCAAACCTTCAATTTGAGAAATAATTTTCTCCCTTCATTCTAATATTTATCCCTTTAAAATTTTCCACTAGAACTAAGGAAATAAACAATTATCCTAAACTCTATAAAGGAAATTAAATATGGAATTAATATATTACCATTTTATATTACTGTTATTTTAATTCTTTTTTTTCTCGAAAAGAAGAAAATAGTTTATTTTTACAAACTCAAATATTAAATTCTTTGAAGAAAGTGTAGAGAAAGTTTTTAAAAAATAATAAATATTTCCTTGATACAGTATTATAAAATGATAAGTATTTTAAAACAAAAAAAATTAATAAGATGACAAGTATTTCATAGGTATTAATGGATCGACTCAACTTATTTAACACCTAATTTTACAAGGCTTATATGTTTACATAACTGCCAGAGAGTAGAATAAAGGTGATGAGATTCAAAATCAACGATAGTCAGGCCGATTTTTTTAAAATTTAAAATTAAAATACTTAATTAAATAAAAAAAATTAAAGAACCAAAGTCACACGTAGACTAAATTTAAAAGATCAAAAAATATAATCAACGTTATTCATTGATTTCATTCATATTAGTTGGTCTCATTTCAGCATTAACAAATCATAAATATATTAACAATTTCTAATTGTCAATGAAGTGAGGAGCCTCCGCATTGACTCAGTCATGCATGCTCATACATTACAAGTCGAAAGAAACTCAAGATAAAAAAAATTGTTTGATTTGCAGATTATGACGTGTGATTAGGAGAATTTCTTCTAATTTTATTACCAGATGTACAAAGATCTCAACTTTTTGCCATGAATCTTTACTAAAAAAGTTTGAATTTGCCATTGAACTATTAGAAAGCAAGTGATTTATAAGTACATGTTTCATTGACAGAAGTTATATATGTCGGAGTGAAACCGACAGTAGTAGTTGTTTATTAGGTTGTTGATTGGAGTTTAATTTATGTAAAAGAAATATTATAAATTTCAATCTAATTCAAAAAAATTTAAGCTAATTTAACAAAAACGATTTTTGCATCACAATATACAAAATATTTTAATGGGATTGGTAAGGATATGGATAGATTTTTTTTCTTATGTTTTGGATATGTATAGATTTAAATGAATTTCAAATGTTGCAGGGCATAACTCCTCCATATCCATACATCATACGCGGAAACGAGATTGTAGTTAAGATTTGAGATTCTCAATAATCTTAAGAATCGAAGTCTCGCATTTTTATAGATTTCGGCATAATTTGGAATGATTGAAATCAAAATCATATAATATGATAGAGAAAAAAGTTATGAAGGAACAACGTAATCTAATCACACGTTATTTCATATTATAAGTATATCACGTTAAATCTACAAAAATAAGGAAAAGGAAAATAAAAATGGTCTATTTTTCAACTTGCTGTGTCCAACGTTAATTTATTTAATAAGAAATTGATATGCAAAACGACATCAATAGTGAGTTTGCGTTTACGAGTGAAAATGGTAAACTGGCCGCGAGATTCCCCATCCAAATTGTTTAAAGTTTAAGCTTTAAATACTAAAATGGGAATAAGAATCCATCCCCCACCAAGTGTTATTTTTAATTGGTTTGAGGCCAAAGAGATCCACAGGGTGATGAGGCCATTAACGAAGGAGATCCATCCATCCATCCACCACAAAATCTGACAACGACAATATCCGGTCTCATACGGCAACCCGAACCGAATCCTCAAAATGAAAAGCAATGTCTCTTTCTCTGTGCTGGAAAGATGACGTCGAAATAATAATGTATACCATTTCAATTTTTTATTAATTGAAGGGTTTGGTTTGGATGTATACGGCATTCAGAGTAGGTTACAACATGTGATGTACTTCTGCATGTACTGTGCTGTTACCATTTTGCTGTTGCTGCATGCTAGCCAGTAGCCAACATGGGAGTATGGGACTAATTAAGAATAAAGATCTAGGGACACTTTTACTCTAACATCTAGAAAATATAAGGTGAAAAATGAGAAAAAATTTAGGTATAATATATAATTAATATGGTATTTTTAAACTATTGTGACATTAATTTACAATATTTATTAATTTTATTAATGACAAATCTTTATTAAAAATGTATTTTTTAATAAGTTTTTCTTTTTCAATCACTTTTTAATCGTATTTTATAAGACTCATATCAAAATCTTATTTAAAATATTTTAGTTCAATTTTATTTAAATCAACAACATATTAGTATATAATTTTTAGATATTTAAAAAGAAATAATATATGTTAGAGAAATACTTAGAATGATAGGGTATTTATCACAACCAATTCAGTCCAACAAAACAATTACTCATATATCTTTAGCTTTGGTCATCATGAACCTCCTTTACGTTTTTAATTCACTTCACTCTTTTGATTTCGGATTCAAATCTAAGAAAAAAGAAAGATAAATAGAAATTAATAATTCAAAATCCAATACGTAAGATTATTCTAAAACCAAATGTTAACGCATATGATAGAATCAATGTTTTAAATAAAATATTTGAAGTATGCATATAAGTTTTGTTTGCTTGGAGAAATAAAGGCAACACAATACGGCTAACAGAAAATCTTGAAATTTAAATTATAGAGGAAAAAGAATTTGGATTTTATTTTTAAAAGTCAATCTTATCTCTTATTTTTCATTTTTATTCAACTAAAAAAAATGTATTCTTATTTTATTTTATTTTATCCAAAGTAATATTGGAAATAGCAAATAGAGGGCACGCAAATTTGGGTCCGATCAATGAAATTCATCCTTGATCCTCAATCTCTCTCTGCTTACCTCGCCCTTTGTGATCGATCCTTTCTAGACAAAAGGCACATGACCAACGCCTATATGGTAGAGTTTGGTGACAGTTTTGATTACTCTCGGCAAAGAAACTACACAGAATGTTCATGACACCGAACCGTACCACAGCGATGGCTTTATCTTCCTAAAGATTATTTGAAGATAGTTCCTATCGTATTTAGATTTCATTTTATTCGGGGTTTATATTGAAAAATATATAATAAAATTACTTGTGTTTATTTTATTGCTACGTTAACTTTGAAAATACAGATGGTGTATTTCTTCCCGTGTTAGTTAACAAATGATTTGTAATCTTTTAATAGTATTATCAGTGTTTGATTTTCTAGATGTGATTTTGGAAACTCGTTAAGGAGTAGTTTCTACACCTCAAACAAGATTCCTTCTTAAGAGTTTCCAAACATGTTATAACCCAGAATCTATAACTTGTTGTCTATGACTACAACAGAGGAAAGTGTAATGAGTTGTCTGATAAACGGAAAAAGGTTATAGGGGTAAAAATTGGCGGTAGCAAGAAATCGATGGTTGCTTTGAACGAGTAGTGTTGCTAACTGGAATGGGACCATCACACAACTTGTAGGGTACTCAAAAATGGCGACTTCTGCTGTCATTGTTGTTGTTATTTTCCAACTCCTAATGTACTACGTCGTTGATTAGATCATTACTCCTGCCTATCAAAACACAACCATATAATCCTGATCAATGCAACCAACTTTGTTGCATTAAACGACTAAGACATGTTCTTTTTGTGTTTTCTGATGGTGGTGGTTCAACGATAGAACAAATCAAAGAAACGATAGGCCCAACTAAAAGATCATCCGGGCCCATAAATGGTCCCAGCGTGTGGAAAAGGCTGGCTCGACCCGGAAAAGGACCCGAAAAATCTTGCTATGCTAGTAACGATAAGGGAAAGTCGTCCTTCTATGGAAAGATATAGCAAAAAAAAAAATGGATTTTGTAAGGATGGAGAGAGGTGCTGGATAACATTCTGCACTTGGAATATTCCTTTTAGAGAACTGCGTGTATTGAATGATATACATATCTTTAAAAAATTGTATTTTATTATATGTAATTAAATTATAGAGATTTGATTTTCGTTAATTAAAGAAAAGTTATATAGAAATAAATTATAAATTTAGGATATATAATTTCTATTTCTCCTAATTTAATAGTATATTCTATCAAAATTCAATTCAATTTAAATTAAGATTAACTAAATTTAAAAATAATATTTAAAACATAAAAAATGACCAATTAGAAAACTCAAACAAATCATAAATATGAATCCAATATCGAGTCACTAAATCACTTGTTGAATAAATGAGTAATTGATTAAATTGATATCATTCTACAAAGAGTCTAATTCAGTTATAAGATGTGGGGTTGTTCTACAATCCTAAGTATTTATTTTTAATTTTATACATAAAAAAATAGATAAATACTAACAAATATCCTAAAAATATTGATTAAAGAATTTAAAATAAAAATATTTTTATTGGAAAGCAAAAAAATTGTTATTTTTTTTATCTTTTTTACATTTTTCTTATAATTTAAACAATAAGTATTTTTCCTTTTTAATTCATTAATCAATGTCTCAAATGTACTTGTTATTAAGAAGAAAAAAAACTAATATCATAATTCACCGTGGCTTCAAAGAAGCAAAACAACGTGCTAACTAGCTAGCACGCCTTGGTTCTTTTTCCTTAAATGGGTTATGTACTATGGTTTCTACTCTTGTTGAGATGAGACTATTGTTGTTAGTGGATGTCTTTAATGTAGCTTTTATCTGCCTGTAGCTATTGTTTATTTTTCTCACTCTGTAAAAGAAAAGAAAAAACTGACATCATACTTAAAAAAAAATACTAGCACATTATACATTTTCTCCATCTCGTTTTCTTTATAATTTAATATAAAATAATATATATATATATATATATTAAAAGGGTCTAATTCAACTGATTAAATAAAATAGGTGAATTATTTAAAAAAATTTATTCCTAAAATTAAAAAATAGTATAGACATATTAAGAAGACGGTTAACTATGACAATTCCTACAATAAAATAATTTTATTTGTCCATAGTACTCATACTCTATAACTGTTTGAATGAAATCTCATCAAATCCATTCAAACACGAAGTCTTTGGTTTGTACAATGTGTTTAGTTTTAAAATTATGAATCCAATAATCAAATATGTCAATGCGACACTTTATTTTCATATTTTACAATTATTATTTATAATTTTTCAAAAAATTTAAAACAAATTTTTACTTTTTGATCTCGATAGACCCCAATCAAATCAACTCTTTATTAACTGGGTTAGTTTTAACTAAAAAAACGTGCAAATTTATCTAACCTAACTCAAATCAAGGTATTTCATCTACTCAAGTAAGTGCATATAGTGAAATTTGACCCAAACTAACCGATGTCCATTCCTAAATCATACATATTAATAGTATAAAAGGTTTTATACACTTCTTTGACATAGCAAATTAATTGAAAACATTTTTAATAAGAGTTTCTTGAAAGATTTTTTAAGTGAAGAAACGGTTTTTTTATAATTTATTTTTCATCGAAATAAATCTATGTGACATTAGAGTTTCTTAAAAATAAGATTTATACCTTATACAAGAAACTATTTCCTAACAATAAAAAATAATATTTATTTAACACATACCAACATCATAATTAAATGAAAATATAAAAATATAAAATGTGAGTTTCTTAAAATTTTGTAGAATTTTTTTCATTGGAAAAAAATTATGTATGAGTTTTTTATAATAATATAACAACATGAGAACCACAAAAAATAATTTAAGAAATCTATTTTAAAAAAAATCAACGGAGTTGCTCTAATAACCACCTTAAAACATACAATAAACACGATTTTTATTAATTAATGATAGAATAATTTAATATTTACAGTAAATGTCTATTAAATTTTTTAATGCTTCTTAATATTATAAAATATCAAATAATTTGAGACAATAGTCTGCAAATAACAAATAAATGAGACAAAGGGAGTAATTCATAAAATCTGATACCCATGTTAACTAAAAGACGCAGGCCCGCCAACTTTTAGACGCCCATTAGCTTTAATTCAAATGAGGCACTTGAAATCCTTGATGATCATCTTCGCAGTAAGGAGCCAAAGAATTTTTAAATTTTTTTATGCTTGAGATAAAGCACACAAAAAAATAAGAGATAAAAGTGTAAAACTGTAATATGTAAGTGTGATAAATGATAAAAAAAAAAAGAAATTGAAGAGATGTGATAAATGATATTAAGTAATAAGAAATTAAATAAAAAGAGAAATTATAGGTCTCAGTAAGATATTTATCCTATTTAGGTAATATAGTTACTCTTATTACAATGCATCAGCGAAGATTTCATGTGAAGATTGATGCAACATATATCATTATACACACGAGAGTGGAAGAGAAATCCTTTGCAAGTTGCATCTTCTTTTGCCTTCTCTATGTTGACTATGTGAACTGTGAATTGCAATGAATCCAGGTCCATCCACGACTCACTGCCAAATGGCATAAGTGAAATGAACAATGGATGGCGTCCTATTTCTTGTTCCCTTGTGTGTTTGGAATAGCATCCACTTCCCTTGTTTTAATTTCACGTCAATGTTTCATTATCAAAGCAAAAAGTTATTCTTTATAGTTTCTCAAATTTACGTAAATTACACACTTCTGTGGTTCAAAGTTCAAACGCAGAACAAAATACAGTCTACGTTAATTGCTAGTCCAATGGCCAAGGATTCATACAGAAGCGTGTTTATATTGTTCTTCACCAATGTTGCACCAATTCCATCTTTTTTTTATATATTATACTATATCGTTTAATAGTATATAAGCAGAACTTGGTTCTACGTCCATTTGATAACATTTGATTTCACATCAAATACATCTTATTTATTGATGTAAAACCAAACACACAAAAAGTGGAAAAAAAAAAATGCAAACTATAATCAGTGTCTCCAAATAAGAAATAAGGCGTGATAATTAATCCTTTCTCTCTCTTTTCTTCCATCTAAGGTTCTGCAAAAGTAATTTGGTACGAGATCCATTTTCAATCTTTTATTTCTCCATGGAGAGTGACAAACCAAAGGTAAAGGATAATTTTTTATCCCTTTTTCTTTCCTTGGTGATCATTCTTTATGTTTTTAACAAAACCAAGTAATATCTGTAAGCGCATGTTTGTATTGCCGGCAGCATGAAGTCCAGTGTTCTTTCACTGCAGAAGTATTAAAGGTAATACTTTTGGAAACGTAGGTTGGTGTTGACTGCACGCCAATCCAAACATGCGCAAGTATCTTTGATTATGCTATTTCTCACTTCCCAAAGCATATTAAACGCCAATCCTCCTCTCACATATAACTGCAATTCAACAAGGCTTAATGTCAATCCAAGTATTTTTACAAAGAATTACTCCTTCACTCCTACTTACAAGACCTAAATAAAAAGTGGTGTTTATTCTTTCTCATGAGATCCAATTTATAATATCCCCTGCATCAATTATTTTTGGAAAAAATATTCCTAAATGACAATTAAGAGATAAAAATATTACTAATAAAGAGAATTTAAAAAATAAGATATAAAAATTAAAATAAAATTATTGTTATCAACTAAATTATTCATTTTTATTATTATTGATGAACAAAATAATTGAATCTTATAAATAATGAGATAAAATAAATGGGAATAGTGTTCCACAGTAGGTATTACAAAAAGCACCATAGGTTCGAGAAAAGTTCTAAAGCTATACATGTTAAATGGCAGCTACATGCCTCCACCAAAACGAGCTACCTAGCATGATAATGGCCGAGCGTTTATGGCTCAAACCGACAGGAAGAACGGAAGTTCTAATCAACACAGCCAACATAATCCACCCTACATTTCATTTTGGCATTTCGTTTTTGGTCGAATCTCAATTTTGACTTCAGAACAACCGGAAAAACAATAATATGAAGCTTCTTCATTGGACCCATTAAGCTTATAATCTAAATTTCCAGCCGATCATGTCAGACCATGCCTAATTATTGAATCCTATGTGCCTAGATGTATGTTGGTGATAATAAAAAACAATTTCAAATTCTCATTACTGTTTATTATTTAATACTTCCTTTTTTAATTATAATAATTAATAGGATAACAAGGAACACACAGTCCACAACAATAGCAGGAAACATGCCGAAAAGGTATATAAATACTAACACATACAAACGGCATTTATTGAGATAGCTCAACGAGTTGCATTCATGGAGTTATGGGTAAACAAACATAATATTGCAAGAAAAGGATTAGTTCTTTCAGGTGATCCAAAATCACATCCTTATCGTACTCTTTGCACGTCTGCAACTCTAACAATCATTCTGGAGTTGGCAACAACATTAAATATTTGGCCTCATGCTCAGATGAGAAGCTATCTTTTGGCCTAGAGAACGGTCAGCCTGCATGACAATTCCAACAAAGATCATGTGAGCAAACCATGCTGATTCATTTACACTCGACCCAGTAGTTTTTATAGTGACAAATTAGCATGTCTTAAATCTAAATCTTATAATCTCACCTGAGACCAGTATGATATCCACACACTGCGGATTTCATGGGTGACCCGTGGGTCAGATAAAGCATCAACCCATCGGCGAACAAATCTATCTTGCCTGCAAATTAGTAAAAACCAGCAGAAAGAACCCAACATCAGACATCACCAAACACATTTCACATTTGATCATATCAGTATTCTATAACAGGAACCTGTCAGGTGCCCAAGACCGGTATCTCTCTCCGGGCTGCTTGAAGTTGTTCTCCTTCTCAATTCCACACTGCAGTAAGAAGTAGAGTTGTTCATACCTTCTTGCACTAATTAATATAGGCAGCATTTCAACAGTTTACCTGTGTTATTTATTGTTTTTCAACATCTTATCATTTGTTTTATAAAGCATTAATAATTAATTTCTTCTATCCAAAAGTAATGCTTAAAATAAAAACAGCCTAATCTTGCGTTGATTGACACCTAACTTTATTAACAATAAAGAAACATTTAAGCAATGTTGTGGTTGCAGGTCCATTTATTTGCTTCCTTTCTAGTCAGATCAATTTTACATACACCAAGAGGGCAAGCCCTGACACAACGGTAAAGTTGTGCCTTGGTGACTTGTTAGTCATGGATTCGAATCCGGAAACAGCCTCTTTGCATATGCAAGAGTAAGGCTACGTACAATATCCCTCTCCCTTACCATATAGCATATTAAATTAGAAAACCATATCAAAGAAATATACATTTTGTCTAATGCTTTGAACATTTCAGAAATTTTTATTAGAATTCTAAAATGTTTGGTTAGGTTTCTTAGACAAACAAAAACTGAAATGAACTTTGCAAATCTAAACTGAAACCCATGGCAGGCAGATTCCTTCGCTAACAGATGTTCCACATTTTCATATTAAGCAATTGATCAAAACTAACCTTTTCGCGCCTTCCACTGCAGATAGCAGGAGGTATGGGGAACCTTTCTGCATGACGAACTGGATCATACCTTGAAGGGAAGTAATTAACCTATAAATTTGCAGAGCTCAGTCACAAGAAAAAAATGTGAATACTGAATAATAACAAAAGAATAGGTAGCAATATTACCCAATCAGCATGTGCATGAATAATCTAACAGCACTAAATAGTTAACAAGGCAACCAGATTCTCAAACAGAACACAAATAAGAAAATATAAGAAATTAAACATTAACTTACCTCCTCATCCCTGTGAATGAAATTCATGAAACCTTCATGATGATTATTGTGGTGAGCACACTTGGGAGCATTAGCAGGAAGTTGCAGATAGTTTGGTCCAAGTCTGTGCCTTTGTGAATCAGCATAAGAGAATATCCTGGTCTGAAGCATCTTATCATCTGAGTAGTATACACCAGGAACCACAATGGCAGGGCAAAATGCAAGTTGTTCATTCTCAGAAAAGAAATTATCTATGTTCTTATTCAGGACCAAGCGACCAACAGGCTGCAAGGGTATAATGTCCTCAGGCCAAGTCTTAGTAACATCAAGAGGGTCAAAGTCAAATTTGTCTTCGTGCTCAGGATTTATTGTCTGAACGAACAGTTTCCACTCAGGATAGTTACCAGCAGCAATTGAATCATGAAGGTCTTGAGTGGCATGGCTGTGGTTGGCTCCTCCCACCTTAATGGCCTCTTCCTCCAATAGACACTTTATACCACTAGTGGTCTTCCAGTGAAATTTCACATACACTGCTTTCCCAGCCTTGTTGATCAGTGTGTATGTGTTAACTCCAAAACCATCCATATGCCTGTAATCTTGTGGAACACCCAAATCATCAAATAAAAAAGTGAACATGTGAAGGCTTTCTGGGAAGTGAGAAAAGAAGTCAAGGATCCTCCAATTCTCCTGGATGTGGTTCTTGGGATTGGGTTTAAGAGCATGAACCATATCTGGAAACTTCATGCCATCACGTACAAAGAAGACAGGAAGGTTGTTTCCAACAAGGTCAAAGTTACCCTGTTTAACAAAGTAAAATTAGAAATCACGTACAATACCAAACTACTACCATTACCATATCACCTTCTTTTCAAAACTTTATAGCATTTCAGCAACTCAACTAGCACCATCGATTAAAGTGAGAATTTCTTTAAAGATTAAACTATTCATTTGGTCCTTCTAGTTGTCTCTATACGAAAAAATTGTTTTAGTCTCTATACATGCATAAAAGTTTAAGCTTTAGTCCTTGACAATAACACCGGTGAATTCTTTTATAGCGGTATTAAAAACCGCTACAAAAACTTTCTGAAAATAATAAACCACTACAAAATAATGTCTAGTGACTTAAACTTACAATTTTGTCATATAGAGACTAAGACTTGAAATAGGTACAAATACAAGGACAAACTGAATAGTTTAACCTTCTTTAAAAGAAATGAGAAATCTAAACAATTACAGTAATCATATTTATTCACTGAAAGAGGGAGATAGTTTTAAATTATGCTATATACTCATAAATCTTTACCTCTCTGGTGTAAAACTTCACAGCAAAGCCTCGAGGGTCCCTCAAGGTTTCAGGGCTACCACGCTCATGAATGACAGTTGAGAAACGAACAATTACAGGCGTCTGAACTCCAGGGGCTCGAAGGAAATCTGCACATGTCAGGTTAGAAATGTCATGGGTGACCTCAAAGAAACCCTTTGCACTAGCACCCCTGGCATGGACAACACGTTCTGGGATGCGTTCCCTATCAAAGTTTGCAAGCTTCTCCACAAGATGATAATCCTCTAGCAGAATTGGACCTGCCAAAAGGCGTCAAGTAATATAAATATTCTGATTAAATAATATTCATCCAAATTAAATACTAGCTATATACAACAGAGTGACAAAAACAGATAAATAAGCCACCACCCAATCAGCACCAAAAAAAAAAATCAGAAAAAAAAGGGAAAGGGAAGTGACCTAGATATTCCTCCACTAATAAAAACACTCAATCTTTTTTTCTTGTTAATCGTAGCTAACATGCTGTAACATAGATAAATGAAATACAATATTAAACTAGGCACGAACATACATAATCTATATGCTAGGAATAAATCAAAAAATCAATCTGTGCCACTTGATGTTGCATTCTGAATACTCAGTAAGCTCTAATTACCAAGATATAGCTAATTACAAAAACCAGTGTCATTTACATATGGTTTTAACTCACTTTCATCCCTAAAGTATATCTCTCTCCTAAATGGTCCTTAAAAGTAAGAAAATTATATAAGTAGTCTCTCGAGTATTAGAAACCATAATAAGTTATAAGTAGTCCCCTAACTATTTAAAAATCTATAAAATTAGTCCTGAACGTTAGTGAAATATACCAACTCGGTGACTAAACTGGTGGATGTTCAATATTTGAGGGATTACTTCGATAAAATTTTATTACTTTTAGCACTTACTACACACAATAAAACCCGTGAAATTATATTGTTTACCTCTAGTCTACTTCACTGGAATGAAATCAAGAGAAAGTTGAACAGTTTCAGCAAACAAGAAATCATTCAAATAATTTCAGCTAAGAAGGACACCTCTAGCTCCAACGGTTAAAGAGGAGTTGTTGTTCCAAATAGGAGCACCAGAATTTGTAGTCCAGAAGGGAGAATTGAAGGCGCTGGATGGCCGGTACTGCATCATATAAAACACTTGTGGTGGTAAGCAAACAGAGTCTAATAATCGTTCCCACCACAGTAGTTTCTCAAATTCCAAAGAGTTCATCATAAGTTTTAGTTTACATAATATTAATCAAGAGTTTAACAAATGAAAGCTAAGAAGATATAGAGATTTTGCTAATGGTGTAATCGGAAAACATAAGGCAATAAAAGAAGAGAATAGCAATACCTTGTAGGGATCCATGGCAATGGTAGAGAGAGAAAGAAGAGGATGAGAATGGCAAAGCTATTTCATTTCATGTGGTAATGGTGAGTCTTGCCGCCTTATAAAGAGTTTCCCTCTTTTCTCACTATTTTTTTTTTTCAAAACAAATTCCTTAATTGTCTTCTTTGTATTTTTATAAATAAATAAATATAAATATAATAATGTTATCAATGAATTTTCACGAGACAGACAGAAGTTATACCCTTATTGGACGACGGAAAAGAAGACAAAGACAAAAATAAATTATAGTATTTCTTAGTTAAAGAAAAAGTCAGTTAAAAATTTTACATTAAAAAAATCATTTTTTCTTTCCTGTCGAACAAACAATTTATCAAAGAGTTAGAACTTCTGTGTGTAATAACTAGAAAGTAAAAACGTGAAGGAATGAAAATCTCGTTTCCGATCCATAAGCAGGGGAACTCCAAACTCCAAACATGGTATAATTTTGATGAGCTTACTTTTACCAATAGAAGGAATAATAATTTGATGTTACTTTTAACAATTTTAAAAAATATCAAAGTCAAATCGAGCATTAAAAAAACTAAAAGATCATAAGCATTTAATTCTTTGAGGAGTTTCAAATTTATCATTTTAATAATTTTCAAAATAACTAAAAGAACCTTCAACTATTTTTCTTTTAAATTAATAACTTTCTAAATTATATTATATACTATACTTATCAAGGAAAAGAAACGAAGACGGCTTATTTTTATTATTGTACATTTATACTTCTAATAAGAATTTACATTAAAAATCAACTACATATTTCAATTTTATAATATATATATATATATATTTATATAAATAAATTTATAACTTTTATATTTAATTTTTAATTTCTAATC
>PYAF01002198.1:141039-162981 GCA_007407185.1 Glycine tomentella | reverse complement strand
TTAAGTTGATATGAACAAATGTTAATATTGACTCATTATAAATAATGAAAACCTTTAGAGACTTTAGTTGAAGAAAAATCATACAATTATAAACAATCAGAATGCTCAGATAAAAAATTGAAAATAGATTCAAATATTTATTTTAATATTTAATAATCAAGCATATATCTTTTAGGTTAAAAAAACAAAAAAAGTAAAAATTGTTCAATTACGATTAGTTAAAGCTTAATTAATTTTTACTTTTTGAGTCTCCTAGAAGAAAAAGACCACTGTTAAAAAATATTTATTATAAAAATAATATGATAACTTAAAAAAAATTATGAATAATATAACTTTATTAATTTTATTATTTTTTATAATTTATTAATTAACGTAATAAGTATACTGGTTAGTATTTACTCTACTCTCTTACTATTATTTTCTTGATAAACACGAGTACATGTTTGATTTCATATTATTGGGAGAAGGAAGAGGGACGCATAAAAAACAAACAGATGGAAACTCTAGCACCGTTGCTTGCTTCTTCACGTGGGGAAGGATATGCTTTACTTTCCTCTGTTTCTTCGTTGTAATCTAGCAATGAAAAGACGGTTTAAGGTTAATAATTCATCCCAAACTGGGTCCCTGATGGCTGATTGTTCAGCACATTTCTATTTAAATAACGCCTTTGTTCTTCGTCTCGACACTCTTCTCTTCATCATGTTCTCGGACATTGCTTGAAGCTCAAGTCGAACTTGGAGACCTTGATCGAACTTGAAGGTCGTGTTTGGATTTTCGGGAGAAATGATTAACTGTTTGGGCCTTTATCCTCTCATTTCTGCCCCTTCAACCATTGTCTGCACCACTCACGTAATTTCACTAACTTCAACCAACTTTTTGACTCTGTTTTCTTGTTTGTTTTCGTGTTTCTACTCTCTAGACTTTTTATGCTGTTTTTCCTGGCACTGATTTGATTTCATGCTAACCAGCATTTTGGTTCCTTTTAATTTTTTTCACCTCCTTAATAGAATAACCTTAACCCTAGATTTTTTTCACTGTTCCTTCTAGAATAACTAGTGCGTGAAATCATTAGCCAGAGATATACATATAAAATATACCGTGTTTTTTATTATCTCATATTTCGTAGCGCCAAGTTGTTTTTCTAGTCTGTAGTGACCGAATCACTTACTATAGTAAGTTCTGAACAGCGAATTAAAATTACCGCAAACACCATCGCGTGTTTGTCAAAATCTAATGTGAATGACAGTGTGTTCATGTTCAAAGCTCTCGTGAGAGTTAGGATTCAAATATTGGTGTGCATAATTTAGATCTTTACCACCACACTACCACTTGCTTTTGCTCTTGGTACATAATATCTCCATATCTTTTTCATAATTTAAACTTTAGTGATTTGATTTGGGTTATCAGCTTCTTACTATTATCTGTTGATTGCCTTCATCTGTAATGCTTTAATCATGTATGATTTTCTGTTTTTTAATTTTGGCAGATTGTGAGAAGTAAGCAGTATCTTGCGACACAAAAGCCAGTAAATCTGGCTCTTGGCTATCGGAATCCACATGGATATGGGTTCAGTTTTGGATCGAGAAGATCAATACAGGAGAGGGTATATTTGATTATGTTTCATTCTCTTATTTAAACAATTAGGGTCAGTGTTTCTTGAGAAATTTCGATGCAAATATGCTGTCCTAAGTCCTAACTGATATCCAGTGTCGTTTAGAGTACATGCATTTGAGAACGGTTTGTTGCTTTTGTCGGAATCAATTCTCTTGTATAAATTATAGTTCAGTATGTTTGGTGGCAGTTCCTAAATGTGATTATGGAGCCCAAGTTGGTTTAAACATGAGCATATCAAAAGTAACAGTTAACAAAATCAATGTGTATCATAGTGTGTTAAATTTCTCTCATTTTTTCTACTCATCTCTTCCAGATGGAAAAGTGAATTAATTAGAATGGCATGAAACATTTAGACTCCAGTCTGACAAATTTGCCACAATTTTTCTTAAATGAAAGTTGGTATGTTTGTTATCCACATATGCAAATAGGCTGCTTGTGGATAAGTTCTCTCAATGTTTTCCTACAACTAGGTGAGCTCTCATTTCAAGGGCATAGCTGTTATGACAGATGACAAATCAACAATGTCATCCACGGAGGAAGACTTAGAAAACATTGGCATCTTTCATATTGATCCATCCCTAAAGCCATATAAAGATCACTTCAAATATAGACTGAAGAGATATGTAGATCAGAAAAAGCTTATTGAAGAATATGAAGGAGGTCTTGAGGAATTTTCGCAAGGTGATTATGATTATTGCCATTGTTTCATGTTTGTTTTTCTTTTCTGTATATCTATGCATATACAATAAGATAATTTTGAAGATTTTGTGCACAACTGCAATCTATATGTACAGGTAAAGTTGGGATATTAGTCAACTAATATTTAATAGTGAGTGTCTATTGTGAATCCTGAAAAGAGAACTGAGAAATTGATATGAACAAAGGAAACAAACAATTTTCTAGAGCAATTAAGATAAGGACTATGGAAGAAAAAACTTTAGGGTTTTCTCCTTTATGAACTTTCTAATTCTCTGCATGAATCCCTACATCTTTATTTCTCCATATTTATCTAACTTATAGCCCCTTTTAACTAACTAATCAATCAATCTAACTGTCCCTAACTACTTTTCCCATCTGTCATAACAGTGTCCATGATGGTAGGTAAGTCAGTAAATTTTCTAGCACACACAAGCAAACATAAAATAATGTAAATTTGTGTGAACACAATCAATTGATTATGTTGGAGATATCAGCCTACTTCAAATTAGTAGCTGTGTTTGCGTTGTATCCCTGTCAGACCTCTACCAGACACTTCACTGATATTTCAAGTACTCCTAGTTGCATTATATAATTTTATACTTATATTTGTTAAACTTTTACACCAAAGCAGATGGGAATATCAGAATTACTAGATAAACTATATTGCATTTTATGATTTCTACAATGAGTTATGCTGGCTTTTTAAATATTCTCTTTTTTGATTTGAGCCTTGTGTTTTATGTTAGTTTTGTAGTTTAAACTATTTTTTTTTATGTTGAATTATAGTTGTGTCATGTCTTTCAATTTTTAAAATTTGTTGTATCACCCTGTCCATGTCATATCTTATCCATGTCTTGTATCATATCTGTGCTTCAACTGGATTGATTTCTATTAAAATGCCTCGCTAATTTGTTAGATTGATTCTAGTGACAGTTTTAATATAATGTTTCCTTTTCTTTTCCCTTCCCCTTTCTCTCTTAGGTTATTTGAAATTTGGATTTAACAGAGAAGAAGGTGGTATTGTGTACCGTGAGTGGGCGCCTGCTGCCCAGTAAGTTATATATTTGTCAAGTTTATTTGTCATTGTTTTATTTAGTATTCTTTTCATATTTTATATTTCTTTCAATGCAGGGAAGCACAAATTATTGGAGACTTTAATGGATGGGATGGTTCCAACCACCACATGGAAAAAAATCAGTTTGGTGTTTGGAGTATTAGGATCCCTGATACTGATGGAAATTCTGCTATACCACACAATTCAAGAGTGAAGTTTAGATTTAGACACGGGGATGGAGTTTGGGTTGATCGCATCCCTGCTTGGATCAAATATGCCACTGTTGATCCTACCAGATTTGCCGCACCATATGATGGTGTCTACTGGGATCCACCACTTTCAGAGAGGTCCCATAATTCACCTATTGAATATCTGTTGTCATGTTATCTTTAAAAAAAAAAAAATTAAGCATTGCATCTTAAGGATCAATACTAAAGGGGACTTTGATGTATGCCACATATTAACTGAATTTCTAATTGTGTGAATAATTTCTTACAGTTTTGGAAATTCAATTTTATTTTATAGCTTTAAAATGAATTACAATTAGTTTAAAAGTTTGGATCAAAATGTGTGTAATTATTTCAGTTGGATTATTATAAATGAATTCTCATCTTTGAGGCACATATGAAATGCAAATTTAACATGATATATGATTTATTATAATAAAAAATTAATGTTTTTTTCTCTAATGAATACTACCAAAATCCCATCAAATGTCATTGTTGGAAATTGTCACATCAAATCATGATTTATGAATGAACTAATACCGATTTCAAATGTGTTATGATAGAATCCATGTACCAATGAAAGGAGTTCCACTTTTTTATATTTCATACACTCTGGCATGTACTCCACCGACCCCAATTAACTTGGGTTAAAGGTGCTGTTGATATTGATGTTGATGTTGATGTTGACACTCTGGCATGTCTTATTCCTCTTTTCTGTCTGGTCATTAAAAAATAAAAGAACTTTTTGTTCAGGTTTAGTTTGCAAGAGAAAGAGGAAAGTGTGTTTTGGATTTAACAGTTGTAAATTGCTTAACTAGGTCAAGTGATTCTTCCATTCTTTAATACATTTTTTATCTATATTTTCCTCACACTCGGCTCTTGATTATGTTCAGATGAAATTATTCACCTTTTTTGTTCTGCAGGTATCAGTTTAAATATCCTTGTCCACCAAAGCCAAAGGCCCCACGGATATATGAGGCTCATGTGGGGATGAGTAGCTCTGAACCCCGCATAAACTCTTACAGGGAATTTGCAGATGAGATTTTGCCCCGTATTCGGGCAAATAACTATAATACAGTCCAGCTGATGGCCGTGATGGAGCATTCTTATTATGCATCATTTGGATATCATGTAACAAATTTTTTTGCTGTGAGCAGTAGATCTGGAACCCCTGAAGATCTTAAATATCTGATAGATAAGGCCCATAGCCTAGGTTTGCAGGTTTTGATGGATGTTATCCATAGTCATGCTAGTAATAATGTTACTGATGGACTCAATGGCTTTGATGTTGGCCAAACCTCACAAGATTCTTACTTCCATACTGGAGATAGAGGCTATCATAAATTATGGGATAGTAGACTCTTCAACTATGCTAACTGGGAAGTTCTTCGTTTCCTTTTATCGAATTTAAGGTGGTGGCTTGAGGAGTTTAAATTTGATGGATTTCGATTTGATGGAGTAACATCAATGCTGTATCATCACCATGGAATCAACATTGCATTTACAGGGGATTATAATGAATATTTTAGTGAAGCAACAGATGTGGATGCTGTTGTCTATCTGATGCTGGCTAATTGTCTGATCCATAGTATTTTGCCAGATGCAACTGTCATTGCTGAAGATGTTTCTGGCATGCCTGGACTTGGTCAACCAGTTTCTGATGGTGGAATTGGTTTTGACTATCGTCTAGCCATGGCAATCCCTGATAAATGGATTGATTACTTGAAGAACAAGAACGACTATGCATGGTCAATGAAGGAAATCTCTTGGAGTTTGACAAATAGAAGATACACTGAGAAATGTGTTTCCTATGCTGAAAGCCATGACCAGGTATTAGCTTTGCCATTGTATATTCAGTTATCTTTGTGATGGAAATACTATAAGAATTTAGGCAAAATTAAATTTGTAAACAGCAAAATGATGGAAACTGGAGGGGGACATTGTTTTTTTAACTCCACTCCTATCAATGTCGTATAATTTTTTGCCTTGGGCAGGCCATTGTTGGAGACAAGACTGTTGCATTTCTCCTAATGGATGAAGAAATGTATTCTGGCATGTCTACCTTGGTTGATGCCTCTCCTATTGTTGAGCGAGGGATTGCTCTTCAGAAGGTCATTAATCTGATCATAAAGATCACTGCACTACATCATTCATATAGAATTGGATTGCAAAGCTTCTAACGTAATACATAATTATTGATGCTTCCTTGGAGTCATTGTTATCTCAATCTTTTGCAGATGATACACTTCATAACAATGGCATTAGGTGGAGAGGGCTACCTTAATTTTATGGGCAATGAGGTATGTATACTGCTTCACTCTTCTTCCACAAAACTGCTGTTCACTGTGTTATTGTAGGTGCAGCTAATTATGATTTTTTTATTAAATATAATGTAAATTGTTTGTAAGTTGTGAGCATCCAACTCTTGTTACTATAGTTGTATATCATGTATAAATTTTGTTAAGTTATATTCATGAGGCCATTTTTAGTTTGGCCATCCAGAGTGGATTGATTTCCCAAGAGAAGGCAATGGATGGAGTTATGAGAAGTGCAGGCGTCAGTGGAATCTGGTGGATACAGATCACTTGAGATACAAGGTAATATTATTTATTTATTTGTGTTTTGTGTTAGTCTTTTGTGGGGGTTGGGGGTGAGTTATAGTTCCCATATTTATTACCTCAACAGTAACACAACATTGATATCTCTTTTGTGAATTCATTTCTGGGACTTTTCTGAAAGTTCAATTATTTTTAACATCAACGGAATCCTTGAATTGCTATGCTTGGATGAAGCAAGTTTATTTTTAAACATTAACCACATTTAACATTTAAATCCTCAATTTCTCATCAACATCAAAAATTCATAATTAAAATTTATTGTTACAATTGGAATATCTGTGTTATCTTTATGTTAAAACGATATGCTAGGGCTTAAGCTGGTTATTTTCAGATCTTCATTTTCCTCAGAATAATGTGGTAAAACATGGGCACTGTAATTTGGCATATTTTTGTGTGATGCAGAAGGCAACTATGTAATCTTATTTGTGGAGCCCTTTTTTTTCCCTTTCTGCAGAACTCTTTATTATCTTTTTCTCTAGCAGTGTGTTGCTTGTCAGAGATATTTATAATTTTGTTTTTGGATGTGCAGTTCATGAATGCATTTGACAGAGCAATGAACTTGCTTGATGATAAATTCTCATTCCTTGCATCAACAAAACAGATTGTGAGCAGTGCAGATGATGATGACAAGGTGAATATGCCCCCAAATGATTGTACTATACTCATTCATAATTTGATGTTTTTTGCCACTTGCTATTCAATTAAGAGTTTGTCTTGTATCAAGATTGATTAAAATAGAACTGCTTTCAAGTTTCAAGAAAATATACAATAGGTGTTCTGACCATAATGTGAAGAGGGTATTTCTCAAACATGAGTGATTGGAGAAGATAAAACCATTAATAAGCCATTGTCTACTCAGAGACTTTGAGTTAATGTCATGTGTAACTGATTGCTATTTTAGAATTAACTGCCTAATAGTTTTTTCTTTTATAGGTTATAGTCTTTGAGCGAGGAGATCTGATATTTGTATTCAATTTTCATCCAGAGAATACATATGAAGGGTATGCAATATATGTTCAATTTTCATTTGTGTTTAGGGATATTAATTGCAACAGATTGTGTATTTTGTTTTGTGTATGGCAAATTTTAAGAATATTACTGAGTAATTACTGTTAACCACAAATAATTTGGCTGAAATGTTGAACATGCAGGTATAAAGTTGGATGTGACTTGCCTGGAAAGTATAGAGTTGCATTGGATAGTGATGCTTGGGAATTTGGAGGACGTGGAAGAGTAAGCCTTAATCTCTCTGGCAGTAAACATGAGTATAATCAGGGAAGGAACTACTGTCAGCCCAAGGGGGATGCCACCCTGTCATCCCCAATTTTTTTTGAAATTGCAATAGCTTCCCTTAAGTTTTTATTTTTAATAAATATAAACTGTTAAAATTTTATTTTACCTCCCAAACCTTCTATTCTGCTCGAGTCTAATGATTTATTACAGGCCAATTGGTACTTGTGAGCAGCAGTGAGATTAGGGTGTGTGTGGATGAGGTTGGATAATAACTAAGGAGAAAAAAGTGGAACCAACACTATGAGATCATATTAACTGTTCTGATTTTCCCCTGTAAGTGTTAGTGAAAAACGAAGTGGCTGTGAGAGGTGAAGAGTGAAGAATGGGAGGGGGGCAACTGACACATGACTTTGATTTTTAGAGTTCAACTCAGTTGCTATTATTCAGCGGTTTCTTAAATATTATGAGTTTCTTGTCAATTTTTCATGCTGGGCCGAGATTGACCATTTTCCACTCCTAGGTGGGGCACGATGTAGACCACTTCACATCCCCAGAAGGCATACCAGGAGTCCCTGAAACAAATTTTAATAATCGCCCCAATTCGTTTAAGGTCCTCTCCCCTGCCCGTACTTGTGTGGTATGTTTATCTGATGCCCTCTATTTTTATTTATTTGTAAAATGGTCCTCTATTATCTGGTTTATTTACATAATTTTTTTATAGGCAAATGTTAGTTATTGATATGTTAGTTTTTATTCGCGGTGGGATTTGAACCCATGACCTCTCCCCTCCTTCCTTCTCCCTTCACCACCAAGCCAACCGTATAAGCTCAATGTGGTTTATTAACATAATTTTGTGCTTTTGAGCTGCAAAGTTAGCTTTCCATTTGTGCTTTCCCTACAAAGATGTGAATTGCTAATTTAGTTTGGCTGGAAAGTCGAAAATAATAAGATGAATGATTATGAAAGGCATATGTGAATTGAATCTCTATTCTGTCCCTGGTTGATTTGTTATATGTCAAAATTAAGTTTGAGCTGCCATGTTAAAGTTTTTCGTTTGCTCTTCCCTTAAAATGCCAATTGCTAATTCAATTTGAAAATTTCCAAAGACATATTATAGAGTGGAAGAAAGTCAAGAAGAAGACGGTAATAACAGTTTGGTTGGGGTAGAAGAGACTTCTGCTGCAGCAGATGTTGCAAAAATTCCTGATGAATCCGCTTCTATAGAAAGTGAAGATATCAATTTGGATGGGGTGAAAAAGACATTAGCTGCAGCAGATGTTGCAAAAATTCCTGATGAATCTGCACCTATAGAAAGTGAAGATAGCAATGTGGATGTGGTGAAAGAGCCGTTAGCTGCAGCAGATGCTGAAGTTGCAAAAATTTCTGGTGAATTGGTTTCTGTAGAAACTGAAGGAATCAATCTGGATAAGTTGGAAGAGACAATAGTAGCAGGTTCTGTTGAAAGTGAGGTAGTTCGAGACAAACCAGAAGATGCAGCCAACTGAGAATCTTTTTTCCTTGTGAATATTAAGTGTTTTCTTGGCTTCAAGAGCATGAAAATCCCGGTGGTTGGGATAGGCAGGCTTTTGGATATCGTTGAATTAAATTTTGGATAAATGTTCGTCAAATTATCGTCGTGTATGTATATTATACATATTATCTAGAAGATGCAGACAACTGAAAATATTTTAGTTGTGAATATTTATCATATTATCTGGAACATTATCATATATAATAGTATTCAATCCCCCCTCCAAAAAATAATATAGAACATGCACTAAATTTGTAAGGTTTCAAAGGGGAAAACAAACAACATTTTATTCGTTCGTTTGAGATCGGTACTAAATAATGCGTTAAAGTAAAATGATAAAAAGCTCTAACTCTCCAATAATCATGATTTACTTGAAATGTCATTCTGTCGATTAATCACGATTACTTATGACTCAAAACTTTGTTTTAATATTTCTTTTTATATTAAAAGTAAAGAGCAAATCTCAGTCAAGCAGAAAAAGAGTAATTTATAAATTGTTAAATAAATAAATCAAACAATAGAATCAAATATACCCGACAAATAATGGATGTAAAATCAATGGCAAGTAAAATTAACAAATTAACCAAAAAAGAGAAAAAGATTAGGTCCTTCTTGCTCTTGTTCCCATCTTTTTCTCTCTGGTACAGCAGATTTGCCAAGTTTTGAGTACACTTACGGGGCATGAAGAAAGCCGAAAGAAAGCAAAAATTTGAGACCAGTACACTACTAAAGAAACTTCAAGTTCTAGGATATGAATTTTGAAAAATTTACCAGAAATGTCATTCTGTCGATTGATCATGATTTACTTACGACTCAAAATTTCGTTTTTAATATTTTTATCAAAGTAATTTGCACTATCCAGTCAAGCAGAAAAAGAGTAATTCGTAAATTGTTAAATAAATCAAACCATTTAATCAAATATAGCCAGAGAAAAAATAAATACTAAGATAATGGATATATTTACTATCATATGTGAATCACAAAGAAGATGATTTCAAATGAACTGTAACGATCCATTGAAATGCAAGTAAAATGACCAAACTATAAACCAAAAGAGAGAACAAGATTCAACCCTAAACATCAAATTAAATCGAGTTCTCAATATCCTTCCCCCCTTCCCCCCCAAAAAATAAATTAAAATCCTATTAGGTTTAGATCCTTCTTACTCTTGTTCCCATCTTCTTCTCTCCAGCAACAACAGATTTGTCAAATTTTGCAGCAAGAGGAGGTTTCTTATTTTCCTTAGTCATGCTTCTGAGCATGTACCTTGGTGTTCCACTCACCCCAGAAGAGTAAGCCGCAGAGATAGATTTCCTCAAAGTTCCCATTTTTCTCACAGTACTCTTCTTTCCAGATTCCATGGTAACCCCAAGAGAGTGAACAGGTTTAGCCCTACCTTCATCAACAGCAGTTACTCCTTTCTTTCTCATGAGCCTCTCGTTCCTTCTAGCGGAATACTCGTCATATAATCTCCCTCTCTCGAACAGAACACTTGAATTCGTGCCGTGGGAATTGGCAGCTTTCTCCGAATTCGCTTTGCTGAATTCGTCACGAACCATCTTGGTAAGAGCCCGTAACTCGCACGAAATGGTGCGGTATTCGGGTCGCATGTTCGGGGAGAGAACCGGTTTCTGAGATTTGGTCAAGGAACCTGTTTCAAAAACACAAAGAGATAATAAATAAAAAAGAAAAAGAAAAGATTAGGGCTTGAAGAAGAAGAAAGAACCTGGTGGCGTTTGAAGGGCGATAGAGTTTGATGAATGGGCAGCATGAGAGGGTCGAAGGCGAATTGGAGATCTGGGCAATAGAGGCTTGTACATGGATTT
The DNA here is from genome assembly GCA_007407185.1 of Glycine tomentella. NCBI lineage: Eukaryota > Viridiplantae > Streptophyta > Magnoliopsida > Fabales > Fabaceae > Glycine > Glycine tomentella. The sequence goes on along the minus strand of PYAF01002198.1, from coordinate 152,179 downwards.
CATGGTTGATGCAGAGTACATGATTGATGATTGTTGGTTGAGACAGAGAGAGAGAGGGGGAGTAAAACAGAGTACGCTAATGTTGTGTTGTGGGAATAGTAGTAAGTCTTGTGTTGTAGCTGTTGCTGTCGCCCTTTTTTTTATTAAAGAAGGAATGTGTTTGAATTGAGGAGCGGTTTGCGTTTACAACGGTCATATTTTGGATCATACGGCTCACACGCATTCTTCATTTGAAACGGTGAATATCTTTACCAGATTCTCTATTTTACTTTCCATAAATACGGTCTCCCATTCTTTTTCTTTTTCCTATACAATTATTATTATCTCCATTCCTAAATTACAAGACACATATTTTTATAAGAAAGTTGTTCATTTTTATAAGATTTTTTTAATTATCCTCTGCATTAATTATTCCTTTTTCTAACAAAATACCATTAATTATTTTAAGTCATAAATGATAAATGATATAAATTATCTTTTTATTTATTTATGATATTTGGAGAATCGAAGAGTTTAGTTTTAAAAATTATTATAATAAATCTAATCGCAAATTTTATCATTTTGTAAATTTTATCATCAAATTTTTTTCCATTGATTTTATTATCATTTTTTTTATATTTTATCACTGCTCGTATCACCAATAAAATTAAAGAAAAAAAAAACAACTTATTTTATTATAATGTGATGATAAAATACACAAAAATTAAAAAATTGACTAATAAAATTCACAAGATGATAAAAGTTTGATGATAAAATTTGCAATTTAACCAAATTAATACTCTAGTACTACTGTTTTTCTCTATCCATAGATTAATTGTTTTAAGAATAATTTTGAAAAAGTATTATAAATACAAAAAAATTAAATGTCATTGACTATTTTTATCAATACATTTATTATTATTATTATTATTTTGCTTGAATATAAGATTAATTATTTTAAGGATAATTTTAGAAAAATATTATAATTACCGGTAAATTTAATTTTATCATCTAAATCAATCAATTGTTTAAATGGTATATGAATTAATTATAAGTGTTTTATATTTAGAAACGTATGAAATATATTAATTATTGATAATTATTAATTATCAATTATAGATTATTATTATTATGATTAATGCTTTGGATGTTTTTTCTTTTTATTTGTTTGTCTTCCTTCCTTTCATTCATTGGGGTAGATTTGTTTTGACTTTTGATCTGTAGTCGAGTGTTTAAGCCTGCCTTCTATTGATCATGATCTTTGGTATTAATTTGTTTTTTAAATGGCATAATCTTTTGTGTTTGAACTTTGACTTTGAAAGTTGTCCAGCATGGGTGTAGACTTCATTCTTCAAACGAAGACTGTAAAATAAGAGTATCCAACCAAATTTATGTAAGGCTTTGTTTAATATACCTCACAATTTTAATCATATACCTCCCTTTTGCTTACCTTATAACTATTTTTTAAAACATATCCTTCATTTTCAGAGATTAATGCACCACTGCACCTCTCCCTTTTTTTTTCTTCTTCTTTCTTCACAGTGAAAAATGTTCACCGGCAGTTGCCTTTTACAAACATAGATTTTGAAACATATTTCAGCGATCTTTTTATGCCTATAAAAGGCTTGTTACGTACCACATGAATTCAATTGAATGAGTGAAATTCAAATTGTGAAACTTCTCTTCCTCTGTTAGTCTTGTGTACGTGAGTGTGAGGCAAATTTTCTTCTTCTCCATGTTTTATTCGTTCCGCTGTACATGTTTGTGGGTTTTTTAGTTTCTATCACACTGTTATTACTAACGTTTCCTATCTGGAACAAAGATGAAGATGGAACCAAAAAATCAGTGTAAAACACGGGTTTCACACCTAGTTAAAGATAATATGATTGAGTAATTAAGGTAGTGCGCGCCCCAATTTATATATTTTTTCTCTCTCTTAAAAACAGAAATTGGGCCAAACACTATTTATTTATATAAAAGCTAATAAATTTATTTAATTTGAGTTTAATTTATGTGTATTGTTAATGTAAAATTCTTCACACAATTAACAAATAAAAAATCATAGTAAATATGACTGCTAAAACAGTTAACGTAAAAATTTAAATAGATACATCTCAATAAAAGTTTATCTTTTTAGTTTCTTATTCAATGTCATTAACATTTGCTTATAATAAATTGGGATTGAACCTTAATTTTTTTAATTAAGTTAAGCAACTTATTTAAGTATAACTTTGTAGAGCTCAACTTATTTCCATCGTTTCTAGATAATGAAATTTATATAGATTATTCATCATTAGGGTAGCTCCGCTGAATTTGGTTTCTAAACGTGTAAATTATTCGTTACACTCTCACACAAAATATAAATGAATGTGCGAGTTTGAGGTGACCTTTCAACTATGTTGGATCGAGACCGTCCAACGTGGAAAAAGCTACATAACCTACTCCATCTTTTAAAAAATTACATAAATGTTTATTTTCTGTTTATTTTTTTGTTTTTTTAATTTTATTTTCAGAAAATATTTTTTATTTTAATTTTTTTAAGATTTAAAAAATATGTATTGAAAAAAAAATATTTTAAAGTACTACTGCATTTTTATTTATTCAAATAAAAAACATTCAATCCAAACACCACCTTAATTTTATAATTTTATATTTTGGAAATACTTCCTCCCTCTTTGTCATTGGTGGAAGACATTAGACAGACACACTTTGATAAGTTAAATCAATAATAACGATATGAACATCAAATCAAACATTTACGTTACATTACATACATTACCATAAAAAATGAAATGAAATTTAATCTGTTCATACACTGTTCTGGATCTTGCCATGGCTCTTTCGATTTTTCAATTTCTTCTGTTCTCAATCAGCATCTTCTTCCTCGCTTCTTCTTTCCAAAATCTTCTTCTTCTCTCTGTTAATGCGCAATCACACAATCTCACTCAACCTTCAGTTACGCCAATCAACTACGATCTCTATCATTCCAGGTAACTCCTCTCGCCATTACTCCCTGATCTACTTTTTCTCACCTTCGAATCGCATGTTTTTAATTTCATAACTGAATTTCGAACTCGATATATGTTTCTTTCTTTCTTTTTTCTTGTCTGTTTTCTTTTGGTAGGGCAGATCACGTTTTATTTCACCGTTAAATTTAGGTTACGATTTTGTTGAAATAATAACAAGGAACGCTTTCTTGATTGGTAGCTTTCCTGTTTGTTTGGTGAGCCATTTCAAAATTAATTTTGAATGAAATTGATTTTGCAAAATTGTTTATATTCTAAAAGCAAGTTAACAGTAAAACTCAGTATAAATGATTTTGATTCAAAATAGAAGTTACCTAAAGTTGTTTTAACTCAAAATCAAGTCTAGACCTAAAATTGAATCCTCAAGATAGAATAAAACCTGTGAACATTTATTTAAATCACGGTAACTGATATTTCAATGTGATTTTGGATGATCGTGTGATCTAAGGTGAATCTAAGCATGCACTTACTTTCTCAATTATTATGGTCTCTGCAGCATTTAATATTCTTGTTTATGTATTGTTTGTTGATGAAGCTATTTGGACATCTCAGTTGATTTATGAAATTGTTTATTTGTTTGTTGAACCCTTTTGTGGGATTATGCAGTGGCAATTTGATGGAGGAGATCAGGGCCTTGGTCCATCGTCACCCGGATAAACTCACTGTGGGTCATTTATGGAGTATATAGGTTGTCTATTGTGCATGTCTCACTTTTCTAGGATGCGTAATTCATATCTTTGATGTTTCTAAATAGGTGGAGACAGTTAAAGCCGGAAACAAAGGCTATGGGGCTGAGGTTTCAGTGGTTACTTATTGCAAGGAAAAGAAAGACAATGATGAGAGGTCGAAGCTTCGGATTCTTCTTGTAAGTTTTCTTCATTTGTTTGTGTTAATGATAAAACTTTCATGTGGCAAGGCATTTAATATTGCAAACAATTGTATGTAATAAAAGGGTAAAAATTATGATAATATAATTATAACTAGGCATTCTTATAAGAGAAAGTTATAATTTGGCATGTAGTGGATAGTTATCTCAAATTGGTTATTCTGGTGTTTTTGACAGATGATTCCTTGTCTTCCAGAGTTTTGGGCAGCATGGAAGGGAGCTGATTACCACAGAACTTGCTTTAAGGATTTTGTCTATCTTAAGTGAAGAAAAATTTCTACCCAGCATGGATCAAGCTTCCTTAAACAGTGCACTTGACAAGCTTGTCATTAAGGTAAGTTGAAATTTCTAACATAAGTATATGATAATTGTGAAAACCATCTGGAACTTGACTTTGACTTTGATTATCAATATGCTGGTAAAGTATGAGAACAATTTATATTTGGTATTAAGACTCTGTCCCAGTTGTTGCGCACTTTATACTATGCAGGCATACAGCATTGCCTTTGATGTTCTGCTAGACAGTGTCATTACAATTTTGGGTATCTTCCATCCATATATTGAAGTTTTAGACTTAGCAAGGGCTTTTACCAGAGGACACTCTGGTAGAAGGATTTTGACAATGTATTTAGTTGTATCTTGGAGTTAGATTATGAAAAAAAATAAGATAAGAATTTAGATGTATTTGCAGTATAATGCAAATAAAAGAAGAGATTTGTTATCTTAATAATGTTGATGGCTAATTATTTATCAGGTGGTTCCAATGGAAAACTTGAATGGCCGCAAAGTTGTTGAAGCTGGAGATCTCTGTGAGAGAAGAAATGGTGTTGTATTTCTCCTTTATAATTGTCAGTTAAATGATTGACTAGCTTTGAAAATGCCTGAGTTTGTTTTATGTGGCAGGTAGAGGAGTTGATCTCAACCGGAATTGGAGTGTAGATTGGGGCAAAAAGGAGAAGGTTCATTTTGATTCTTCAATATCTCAGTTCATAATATAAAATATTGTTAATTAAGGGTGTTTTTTCCGGTGTCCATTATCGACTTGCACCTTGTAGATAGGTTGTGATAACTGATAACAATAGTGTATGGTGTGGCACTCTTTATCTTTTCAAGAAATATATCAAATGCTTAATATTTTGAAGCATCTCTTTTTCATTTTCATTATTCACAAATCAATAGGATTATGATCCATATGAGGAGAATCCTGGAATTGCTCCATTTAGTGAGCCTGAAAGTCAAATTATGCGGAAACTTGCCATATCTTTTGAACCGCATCTATGGGTCAATGTGCACTCTGGAATGGAGGTAAGTTTAGTTCATTTTTCACCTGTTTCTAAAATCAAAATGATTGATTGTTCCCCTTTATCGACATCTGTGTTTTAATTCAGGATTTGCACATTATATAACCCAACCATGAATCAAAATTAGTAATTGAATTGTCGACCATAAATTGTACATGCTCTGATAAATTCCATTAGTATTATGCATCAACCTTGCGCTCTAGTATCCTTGTACTATTCCCAACACAAGCTTCATATTTGATCCTTCATCTAGGCACAACCATGTGCTCTAGTACTCTCGTACTATTCCTCTTCTTTAGCAAACTATATTCTTGAAAACCTGATTCTCATTTTTTGAAGCATGAAGTTTCAATCAACTGGAATCAAGGTTAATCTTAAGACTCCACCAAGATTTGTCATATTTTTATGCAGCTGAAAGTTGTGATAGAAATTTTTGATAATATCTTTTGCAAAATGGAGGAAGTGTCAGCGCAAATATTAGGAATGGGAATACATTATAGATAGTACATTGCTGGAGTGTTTTCTTCTGCTCTTCTCAATGGCAGATCCATGTTTAGCAATGTGGGTGTACATGCTGCCATTCAGTTTCAAAATTCGTTAATACTAATATAGTAGTGTCAGGTTGTCATTTAAGCCTCCTTGTCTTCAAAACTTTGCCTTCATCATGTTGATTTTTATTACATTATTGTCTCATGAAGTAAGAGATAATGTCTTGCCCCCACTACCCAAATTTCTGGGCCTGTCACCAGCTCCTATTGTATTATTTACTACCATTGTTTTGTTTGGTATTGTTGCTTCTTTTACATTATTTGACAGTACATTTACTTATATCGGCAAATATGTAAACTACATAATTTTTAATCTGGTCCACATGCTAAGGAACCATTCATATATCACTTCATAGTTCATATGACAAATTTTGCTGTCCTTTTTCTCCCCTCCCCCCTCTGCAGGCTCTTTTTCTGCCTTATGATCATAAAAATACAACACCAGCTGGATTGCCATTGCAACGGATGAAATCATTGCTTGAAGAAATAAACCATCTTCATTGCCAAGAGCGCTGCATGATTGGGTCTGGAGGCGGTTCTGTAGGGTCAGTTGATTTTTATTTGAGATCTGATGTGGTTTGATGCAAATTTTTAAAAGGCCAAGTCCCAAATGTTTATATTTAATAAATGTTTTTTTTCTTCCTGTTATCTATCTTTGTTGCCAAAAGAAAAAAACACTGTTGTGTCTAAAATTTTTTCAGCAGGGTTAGTTTGATGTCTGGTAGAAGTGGAATGAGTAATTGCTGCAAACATGTTTCTCGGGTTTTATATTTTCTTCTGCCATCTATCCCTGGCTCGCAAGTGATGTCCATTTAGTGGACTTTATGACCAGACGAAAACATTGGCCATTACAGTTTTCTGTGTCAACTTTTGATTTTGTTTTGAATGCATCGTAATATATATGGAACAAAACCAAAGTGGGTGTAAGATGGAGAGATACCCTTGCTCAAAACACTATCAACCTATAATGACCTTAATTTATTGATTTGCAAGCTGTACTCAAATGATACTTGCTGTCTGGAATTGACATTTAAAGGTCTCAAATGTTCTACCACTTTTGATAATTTGAAGTTGTAAGTGGGTAGCCTAGCACCATGTTTTAGGTGCCGAAGTTTAAGAATGAAAACTGAAAATTTTGAAACTAAAAAATACACAATCTACCGTGCCTCAAATTTTCTGGTCTCGAGGTAGTTAAATGTCTTTGTATTGCCATCTATACATCATTCATTCTTCAAAGTTTTTAACTTGCTTATCCAGGTATTTTGCACACGGGACAGCAACTGATTTCATGTATGACATTGTGGGGGTACCCATGGCTTTCACCTTTGAGGTTTGTCTGTTGAACTTCTTCCTTTTTTTTCTGCTGGACTTTTCACCTTTGAGATTAGGCGGTGTCCTTACGTCTTCTTGAATTGACTAGCAGATATATGGAGATGGAACAGCCTCATCAAGAGATTGTTTCAAAATGTTCAATCCCACCGACCTTGCTACCTACAATGTATGTTGCTTTGACTCAGCAAGGATCACTCCATTCCTTCCGAGTGTTTCCTATTCCTTTACTTTGAAGAGTTTTTTTTTTTTAATAAATGTTTTTAACTTATAATTAAGGTGAGGGGGAGTGAATGACCATTGGCGTGACAATAAGGTTACCGCCTTGAAAAATTTACCCTCCCAGATCTCCCTAGGTGGGAGAACAATTAAAATGATGGAGATTACATATTGAAAAAGTGGGACAACAATGATACTAATATTTTATAGTCATTTTCAGAGAGTTCTCAGTGACTGGTCGGCAACATTCTTTACAATTTTCAAATTGGTGCCGCAGAAGCTTGGTGATTCAAACGCGTCTATTTTGAAGCTGGATAAGTTGGTATCGATAGATGAGTATCTAGATGGGTATTTGATGGAAAGAAGAAATAGATATGGAAAGAAGTTGGAGGTGCTTGAGCTTGGAATGCAAGAAATAAGAACATATTTTAGGCTCTTTTTGTTATCTTCAGTGTTGTTACTGTTCATGTTCTGTTCTAGAATTTCAAAAAGCAAATGTAGACCAATTGTTTCTGCTATACCCCTCTAATATGTCGTAGGTTAAATTGTATATCCATTTTTGAGGGGAAAAATTGTAAGTTAAATTGTTGTCTGTATTACTATGTAACGCGAGCCTTTTTTTTTTATGAGGCTATATAATCTAATTCTTTAAAGTGCCCAACTCAAGGACTAGTGGGTTGGGTTGTAAACGAATGTATAAAGGTTGTTTGTTATACCCGAACGTCAATCCTTCTTTTACATTAGTTTCACGTGCAACGTGGTCTAACGGGGTTGAGGCACAAGTAAAGAAATGCAATTGCATGATATGATAACAAGGTTTAACGGGGTCTCTGTCTTTAATTGATATTTGATATGTAAAATAGATAGCTATTTATTCATCAAATTTCCGATGAAGAAATGGTACGACTAAGTCCTCTACGTAACTATCGGGAAGCAAAACAATGGGTATGTAAATGAAGTGCATAAAATATGCATGTCAACAAATTAATTTTACTTTCATTAACGTATGATACATAAATCCCAGAGATTGATATACATGGTACATCATTACAGGAAGCCATAAATTTTCTATGCGTTCCATGTCGTGATTTCCACAGCTTTATTTCTCATTCAGGTGCTGTTGGAGCGTACATATCCGGCATGACACAGACATACTGCCCCAAAGCACCTGCTGTGAGGGGACAGCAGGGGTTATGCTAGTCTACCACGGGGGAATCGTGATTTTATTATTACATTAGCCTGAAATGTTTAAAAAATCCATCATAACTTGAGCTTTCCAAATAAATACAGTAAAACAAAACATGACATACTCTAAAATTGTTTACATGAATCAACATACAACCACCAATCACTACACAGCAACAATGTTAATATATGTTTTGACTGAGAGAATCAGTTTAAATTTCATATTTTGAGGGACAGATCAACAAATGCATCTTCTTCAACGGAAGTCAAAGTAATAAAGAGCCAATTTCAGACCAATTTTACATATAATGCCGACAGTTTCATGGTTTGGCAACAAATCCATAATGCAGTTACAAAGAAAATATTCATTTCAAAATAAAAACTAGAGCCTGGTGACATGCAATCTTAAGCATAGGCTGCCCGTTAGCTAGCACTAACCTTCAGAATTATAACCAAGTAAGGTGAGCAAATTTGATTCTGTTCTGTCTTTATGAAAGAATGTGCTTGATAATTTAACTATGATTTTAGTGTCTGCTTCATGTATCTAAGAGCAGACCATCAGGAGTGCACCCAGATGTGACCATTTCTTCATACACAGCTGGAACCTGAAACCCAAATAATGCAGCATATTTTGTGCAATAAAGTTGATTGACCTTAAGCAACCCACGAATAAACAAATAAACAGGCTACACAATTCTTGCCACCAAAGTTGCGGTCATTTTTCTTCCTTGAAAAATCATGCTATCATCCACGTTAGGGATAATGTGCAACGTGATGGTACTTGACCTCTCAATAACATGACAAAAAATTGATAAAAAAAAAATGGCAAAAATACTAGAGCCAAGTCAATTTATATGTTGAAACTTGAAACTATGTTATTTTCACTGATTTGTTTACTGTGCATCATCACGGCATAGGTACTGCAAACCAATACAGAAGAGAACTACGGAAAAAGGTCAAACTTGGAGCGCGTCAGGTACTGAATGATGGAGCTGTAGTTGACGAAGTCCGGTTGGTAACCGTCGCGGCGCATTTTGGATATTAGGTTTAGGGCTTTCTCGACGTCGCCGTTTCGGGCGCACGCGCCGATGAGCGCGTTGTAGGTGAGGGGAGTGAAGACCTGAAGCTGGGAGAGTAGAAAGGCTTCGTAGAGCTTTACGGAGCGGCCGAGGGCGTTGATGAGGATGGAGTAGACGAGCTCGTAGGAGAAGCAGAGGTTGTGTTTCTGGAGCCATGAAACGACGGCGTACGCGAGGGCGATGGAGGAGGAGGAGGAGGAGGCGCAGAGGGACTTGAGGAGGGGGTGCCAGAGGAGGGCCGGGACGGCGCGGTAGGACTCGGCGAGCTGGAACTCGGTTGAGTGGAGTGAGGTGGGAGGGCTTGAGTTGGAGTCCGAGTTGGAAGTGGTGGTGTTGGATATGGCTCATCTTTCGCAGTCAGATGACAACTCTTTTTGTTGGCGGGGTCAGCAGAAAGCCAACTGGGGTCCCGCTCTAGGTGAGCGGGCGGGGTCCGGGGGTCAGCGCTCCCAAGCCCGTAGAGGCTATATACTGTTGTGGGCCTCTGATTATTTGTAATATTTTACTTTTATTAGTAGTTTGGGCTAGGGCCTTTGAATAGCTGCTGTTAGGGTTTCTTTTAATCCTATTTATATTCCCCTTGTAAATGGAGTGACTTGTAACGAGTGGCGGTGAGGTGATTATAGTACAGATAAGCTGGACGTAGTCTACATTGGGTGAACCAGGGTAAATCACTGTGTCATATCTCTCTTCTCTATTCTCTTTTCTGTTTTTCGATTTGTGTGTGATTGTCGATTTCCAACAGGTGGATGATGGGTTGGAGAGGAAGCTAAGGAGGGGGGTGAAGTCGTAGCGGTGGTTGTGAAGGGAGAGGATGTCGTCGGGGCCTTCTTCGAGAATCGGTTTGGCGGTTATGGGGCTTGCGGGGATTGCGGCGGCGGCGGGGAGGACATGGTTGTTGTTGTGGTGGCTGTGGCGGTGGGCGGGGAAGGGAAAGTGAGTGACGTGGATGAATATGGAACGGAATGGGGTTGTTGTTAGTTGTTGTGGTAAAAGGAACATGTTATGTTACTGTTTATCATGAAGAGCCGTTGCTTTGCTTTGCACCCCAAGGTGGAAAACTTGTTTATCACCACCCAGTTCGATTCAAATTGGATATTTTTTCCCTTTTTTTGTATGAACCAAATACGATACTACGTCAAAGATAAGCAGCAGGTCGTTGAATAAAAATTACTACAAAACGAAGTGTAGCCTATTCAACGGGAAAGAAACTAATCTCTCATACTATAGTTAATCAAAAATTGAATGTCTGATTGATTGAAATATTCACATCTAGTGTAGAATTGTATCTCAAACAATATTACCACCAAAGAAAGAGATATGTGAGTAAAAAAGTCTATTCTTTATGCTTTTCACATGCAAAAGTAAGAATTTGTAATCAACCTTAATCAAAGTATTATTGTCAAAGGTAAGATTTTATAATAAAATATTATCCATTAATTTTTTATATTATTATGTTTTTTAATGAAAAATTATGTTAATTTTTTATAAGAGGAAAGGTATTGGCTGTTAAATTGTAAATTTATTGCTAGTATAAATGGTTTTTATAAGTTAATCAATCAAAAGTTGGTATGTAATATATCTTGTT
>PYAF01002198.1:91711-140939 GCA_007407185.1 Glycine tomentella | reverse complement strand
GTATGTAATATATCTTGTTTACTTCTATAATAATTTATTTTTAAAAAAATTAAAACAAATTTTCACTATCAATTAATAAAAATTGAAAAATATAATACATTTTTGAATGAATAATCTATTGAATCCCTGTAGTATTATTTTCTCTTTTAAATAAGAAAATTATTTAAATAGTCATAGAAGTATTAGAAATCATGTTAAGTAATTTTCTATATTTTAAAAAATCCTATAAATTAGTCTTGAATCATGTTAAAATACATAAACTTAGGGATTGCACTAATAAATATTCGGTACTCTAGATATTACTTAAATAATTTTATTGGCTATTTAGGAGAGAATATAATTATTTTAAACAGTAAAAGAAAAATAATAAAATTATTATTCAAATCATTATATAATTTTTTAATTTAAAATTAAGTTTTATTTATAAAATATAAACTGTTTTAATTTTTGAAATAAGAATAAAATTGTAAAAATATCATTTAACTCTTTATTTTTTTAATATATTTTTAACTTTAAGTAAAAAAAATTTTTTTCATTTTTTTTCATTTATTTTTTCTCTCTTTCCTTTAATTTCTTTCCTTCCCAAAAAGCCTAAAAAAAAACTGTATGACTTTAATGAGCTTGGTCCGAACCGGGCTTATATAGGTAATTTTATGTCTCTGAGAGAGAAACTCAGTGTTGTTTGCTAAACCCTGTGCTCTGCCTGCGGCTTATTTGGTCGCGAAATAGGGTTTTGCTTGCAACTGAGATCGATAAGAGGACGAAGCGGGGAAAGCTACCGGTGCGTGCGATCACAATGGGAGGGTCGCGAGTTCAAGTCAACAAGCCTCACAAGTCCCGTTTTTCATCCAAATCTTCTCGCAACCTTCATAAAACCTCTGTCAAGGGTTAGTATTTTATATGCATGCCGTTAATTTGTGTTTTTCTTTTTCCTTTTTGCCTTTTTCGTAATGTTTGGTTTTGCGTTTTGGTTGTTTAGACAGACTCGCAATCGCAAAATCAGAGCGCAATGTCGGCAAAGGAGCTCGTGCAGCTCGAATTCAGAGAAATAAAATGGTATTTTTTCTGTTTCTTTGTTCCTATTGTCTCTTATGCGTTGCATTTATTTTTCAGAGTCACTGATTATGAATTTTTTGACAGATACGTGATCAGAAAAGAGCTGCTGTTTTGAAAGAAAAAAGAGAACTCAGTGGGTCGAGAAGTCCTCCCCGAGTGATAGTGAGTGAATCATTGCTTTTTCTTGAACTGGATTTGGCAATTTGTTTTTTGGATACTCATTTTATCTATCTTTTGTTCCTCACAGGTTCTCTTCGCCCTCTGTGCTTCTGTGGATTTAGAATCACTTGCTGATGATCTCCTGTCGTTATTATCTAAAGATACTTGTGTGGTGCTGTCAGGAACCGTTGCTTCTTCTGAATATAGGACAAGAATAACGGTATATCAGATTGCTGCCTTATTATTCTGACTATAGGACAAGAATTATTAATTTTATTAAGAGATGTTAGTACAGAGTGAAAATAGGTTTAAACTTGTGTAACATAACATTCTTGCACCATTCAATAACTTTATGTAGAATGCAGTTTTTATTGATTCAACTGTTGAATTACGACTATCTGTTATGTTGATGATTGTTAGTTTGTGTCAAATCTTACAAAAATTGAAATACAAGAAAAATATAATCAGATGGTCCTTATTTTCATATATTTCAGTGGTTCTTATATGGGTGTGCAATGCTTCTTTGGTGTGTGTCATTGGAAGCACTGAGTAATGAATTTAAATGAAATTTTACATAGATACATCAGGGATTGAGTTAACAGTTGAAAAGGAAAAAAAACACATTTTAATATTTAATAATTTTCTTAAAGATATGGAATTATGAAGCTCAGAATTTGTTCATTTTTGTATGTTAGAACATAGACCTCCACCTGGTTAATTGAATAAATATTATGTTCTACACTTCAGGTACTAAAAGCACCCCATGGTGATCTACTATCATGCATGGAAATGGCCAAGGTATTATTGTTTATATTTTCTTTGTTTCATGAGTTTAAGTTTGAAAGGTGATGGAATTTGGCTCTTGATTACCATTGGACACTTTATGTTCTAGGTTGCTGATCTAATGGTTTTTGTGGCCTCAGCAAGGTCTTCATGTGAAGAAACTGATTCCTACTACATTGACTCATTTGGAAATCAATGCCTTTCTGTATTTAGATCTCTTGGTTTACCAAGCACTGCTGTGTTTATTCGTGTATGTAATGATGGATCCTACTTTTTTTTTTTTTTTAACTCGTGAACTAATAATTCCCATGAGCTTATTATCATTTCACGAAGAAATTGAGTTTTAGATATTTATGTGGAATTTTCGCTTTATGCATTCAGGATCTACCTACTGAGCTTAAACAAAGAAATGAGCTAAAGAAGATGTGCACATCTAGTCTTGCCTCGGAATTTCCCGAGGATTGTAAATTTTATCCAGCTGATACAAAGGATGAGCTACACAAGGTAATTGTTTCACCAATTGTTGGCTAAAAATTTTGATTGTACCTGCTGAACTTATCATCAAATGTGCACCCAGTTTGATGGTCTAAGCCTAATACTTCTCCCCTATTTACAAATGCAGTTCTTGTGGCTCTTTAAAGAGCAAAGGCTTAAAGTTCCTCATTGGAGAACTCAACGATCATACCTCTTGTCTCAAAAGGTTTGAATTTATGATGATGGAATTTCTGTGTTTGTTTCAAGGTTTTGTTGAATTTTTCTTGGGAACTTTGAACTTGGGAATATAACATATATGTGCATATGGCCACATTGGGTGTGTGTGATTTACCTTCAGTATGTGCCCCCAGAATGAAATTAAAACCCCTCATTGGGTAGGTAGGTTATTTAGTGTACAGAAGCTGCTCTTGTTATAAATAGGACTAAGAATAAATTTGAGGTAAGCTTTATAGAACCAGGTTGATCCAGTGAACCACCAGTTTTGTTGTTTTTTATTGGGTTAAGACAAGTTAAACAGTTTTATGGTTTTCCAGAACACATTCACGGTCTGACTGATCTGACCGACTGTCAAACCAGCCAATCTGATTCAGTTTTAATAACTATGTTCCTAGGAATATCATTCCCAAAATGTTATATTTGCCCAAAGCAAATACCTACCTAGATTAACAGTCTAGTTTAATCATGTGTTTGCAATCTTGTGGCATTAAGCAAACCTGAAGACTATATTTTAATTTAAGAGAAAAAGTTAATGAGAAGCTTTCAATCATATATACTTTTTTCCTAGAGCCTTCTGTAATTTGATATGGATGCTGTTAGATGCTATCAATTTACATACAGTTTTTTGGTTATTGATGACATTATCATGCTTACCACCCACCCTAAATTATAGGTTGATGCAGAATATGATTGCAACTCTGAAAAATGCACCCTGTTTCTCACTGGTTACCTTCGTTCTCGTAACCTCTCAGTCAATCAACTGGTAATTGTCAAGGTCATGGATTTGCTATTGTAGTTGCATTGATTTATTAGTTGTCTCACAATTTTTTGTCAGGTTCATGTTTCAGGTGCAGGAGATTTCCAATTGTCTAAAATTGAAGTTCTTAAAGATCCTTGTCCTTTGAATTCAAGGAAAAATCAGGACCTAATGGATGCTGATGAAATGCATGATGCAGAGGTATATACTTTTACAGTTTTGTACTATGTTTTCAAAACCAGAGCAGCCATAGAACCGATAAAGGAAGCTTAAGGTTTTGTGGTTAAACTGGATTTTACATGGACACATAAAATCTTAAAAAGAATATAAATGTATATGCCAAGTATGTAGATTTGGAGGTCAATGCTTGCTTATATTTTTATTATAAACGTGATTCACAATAGAACATTATAGCATTGTGTGATCCATCATGTAATCAACCCCTCCTAGTGCATGTGCTATACTGCTATGTATATAGTTAAGTGCATGTTGGGTTCGTTCATCTTATTCTGGAGAAATAACTGCACACTTTTGTTGGCTTCCTACTAGAGTTCTTGAAAAATAAGCTATTATTTTTCCATATGTAAGATAAACCAAACTTGCTAAATCATTTAAATTAATGTTGAATTATAACAATTTTACTAACTGACTATTTCTCTAATATATGGCATTCCCACATATAATAACTAAAAGGGATTATGTAAATTTATTTACATTTGATTGATATTCATTATTCAAAAGACAATTTTGGTTGATTTTATTATAAGCACACCCCTCCCCTTCTTTTGAATTGATTTGCTGAAAGTTTAATACCTGCTGTTTAGGAAGCATTTGGACATTGTGATCTTTCAATTTATTTAACCTTTGAATCTCATGCTTTCTTTGACCATTTATTTTGTGTTCATCTTTTCCCTGTTATTCCTCCTCTTCAATATTTTAGGTCATTGGTTCTCTGGTTCCTGATCCTCAAAACCAGGAAGCTTTAGTGGTTGAGAATATACCTGATCCTCTTGCTGGAGAGCAGGTAGACAATGAAATCTCATCTATTTTCATACTCTTGTTTCTTGAGCTTTTGTATTCTTCAGTTTTTCCTTAACACCCTTTTATTCAAATGTTAGTTTTTAATTTTATCTTTTTTAGTATTATAGCAAAATGACTAGCCAAGAATAAATTTCTGAAGATCAGCCAAAATGACCCATTAGTTATTGCCTGGTTGTTTTCACCATTTCTTAGCGCCCCCCCCACCCCCCAACCCCCACCCCCACCAAAAAAAGTTTGTCCAGATTATTGGGTGTTTAAATACCCTTTTTTAGCTTATTTCTTCACTTAATGATTGGGTACGGCATCATTTGTTGTTACCAGACATGGCCAACAGAGGCTGAAATTGCTAAGGCTGATGAAGATCAAAAGAAAAAGAAGATAAAAAAGAGGAGTCTTCCTCATGGCACTTCAGAATATCAGGTCTGAATTTTTTTTATTCATTTCTTTCTGAATGCCTTTTGTTTATCTTTTACTTTTTAATATTTTTTGGGCTTACCAAATATCCAGTTCCAGTATAGAAATAATATATTTCTAGCTCTTACTTTGATTTTCAGGCTGCTTGGATTGTGGACGATTCTGATGAGGAGGAGTCAGATTGTGACAATGAAAACGATGATGGTATGGTGTTGGATGAAGGGGAAGATGGATTTCCTGGTCAAGAGGAAAATAGGTATTCAGAATTTGATGGTGATGGGGCTTCTCTTAGATTGGGAGATTCTGATGAAGAAACTGATAATGATTCAGTAATGATGGTGAGCTTTTATAAAACACATTAGTTTAACTATTGGATAGTGTCTCTGTTTCAATTAATCTTGCACGTTGTAGCTTTATAATATAATAATTTGAAATATGTTAAGGTTTTGTGACATGGTGGTAATCATGGCCCCTGGCTGGGTTGCTTTTTCTAAACTATCGACAGGTATTTCTTCTTGCTAATGTGTGTTTGTGGTAGGGATTAATTGACACTGATATAAGACTTCTTCACTTGCAGTACTACTGAAAAACATCTTATAGAAATTGATTTGGATTGACCTAACTGGTGACTTACAAGTAATTATTGTGTAGATCCTGCATGCTAGAAAATTTAAATACAGAATACTGAATTATGTATAAGAGAGACACTTATAGTAGTTAGCAATAGCAATGTTGAATTAATATTTAATTTTATAAGCTTGTGCATCATACAAACTTTCAGCGGTGTAGATTTTGTGAGAATTTCATTATTCATTTGTGCAAGATTAATTTTGATTTTCATGGTGTCAATGGATTCTAATCTATATCATCAATGCATGATTACTTCTGTTGTATTACAGGAAGTAGATAATTGGACCAGAGAAAATATAGAAGATGAACTCAAGGAACTTAAAGAAGCACATGCTGCAGATGAGGGTGCATTTCTCTCCTTTTCTATTCTTATTAGTATTTATTGGTCACATCTGTCCCTTATAAAAAAGGCATGAATATTTGGTCTGCCTGTATCTAAAGTTTATCTAAACTATTTTTCGTGGAATTTTTCTTGTTCCTGCCTGTTGTATTTGCAGTTGTATTGCTGATACAATGATATACTATTTCTAATTTGTTGCTTGTCATTTGTTTGTTTTCTTGTTGTAGAGTTTCCAGATGAAGTGGATACACCATTCGATGTTCCTGCTAGGAAGCGGTTTGCAAAATACAGGGGACTCAAGTCCTTTAGGACTTCTTCGTGGGATCCTAAAGTATGTGTCTTTTGAAGAATCTGTATAGTAAATCATTGTCTCTAACACCCCCCCCCCCCCAAAAAAAATCTGACATTTCTAATAAATATCAGGAATCTCTACCCCAAGATTATGCCAGAATTTTTGAATTCGATAATTTTAAAAGAACACAAAAACATGTTCTTGCTAAAGCTTTAGAACTGGATCAAGAAAACCGGGAGGTCTGTATTCCAGTTGGCTCTTATGCTAGGTTGCATATCATGGGAGTGCCCAGTGCTGTTGCTTCAAAGTTATCTTTGCTTGCAAAGACAATCCCGGTTACAGCATGTGGCCTGTTGAAACATGAATCCAAAGTATCTGTCCTTCATTTCAGGTGATTTTGTGCTTTACTATTTTCACTATGCCTAGTGCGCTTCTTATTATAAGTTGTGGAACTTTCTGAACATTCAAAATATGTGTCATGAACTGAAGTCACATGTGCTGTGTAGTGTGAAGAAGCATGAAACATATGATGCACCCATCAAATCCAAGGAAGAGTTAATTTTCCATGTTGGGTTTCGGCAATTTGTTGGCAGGTATGTTATTCAATTTGAAAGACTTCTTGGCATATAATGGATAAATTCAGGGATAAATATTTTGGTAATTGCAATTTTTTTGCAGGCCAATTTTCTCTAGCGAGTTCATAAATACAGACAAGAACAAGATGGAGAGGTTTCTCCATGCTGGGCGTTTTTCAGTTGCTTCAATCTATGCACCAATTTCTTTTCCACCTCTTCCTACGATAATCCTAAAAAGAGCTGGAGAGGATGCTGCACCTGCAGTGGCTGCTGTTGGCTCACTGAAAACTGTTGATGCAGATAGGATAATCCTTAAGCGAGTTATTTTGACAGGGTGTGTTTATAATTGATATTTTATGGTCTTTTTTGTTGACATCTTTCCAATACCGTTTCTGGGAAGAAATTTCAGCATTTTATGATTGTTTATGAAAATTGGTGATTGAATTTATGCTTTGCTTATTTTAAGATTTTAAATTGTGTTGCAGTTATCCCCAAAGAGTATCGAAACGTAAAGCTTCTGTGAGGCACATGTTTTATAATCCGGAGGATGTTAAATGGTTTAAGGTGAAAATATATTACCCACTGTCCGGATTCTTTAAACTATACTTGGATGGTAGTGAAGTTTATTCCCTGAAAATTGATCTCCAGTATCACCCTAATGAGATTTTTCATGTGGGTGGTGATTGCAGCCTGTCGAGCTTTATACCAAACGTGGACTTCGTGGTCGAATCAAAGAACCTGTTGGTACACATGGTATGTTGCTCGTTAGAAACCTTTACCATCAATTTTACTAATTAGCATTCTGACAGCTAGTTATTTTAGGGACAAAACAAATTATATGTTGCTTGGTCAAAGATGTACATGTGCATTCCATGATTCTTATAGTGACCCATTGTTTTGAGGTGTTTTCTGCTTGTTTTGCCTATCAATGTTCAAATATGTGTGGGGTATATGATATTTTGATCATATTCTATTTATTGCTTAGGTACAATGAAGTGCCTTCTTAACGGGGTTCTTGAACAGCGTGATACTGTATGTATGAATTTATTCAAACGTGCATACCCGAAGTGGCCAACCCATCATTTTCCTCTATCTGAATAAAGGAATTCAGAAGTGTATATTGATTGGGAATGAAGCTCTGGTTCAGATCGACGTCCTCGTATGGAGGATGCAGTTTTGTGACATTTATTTCCATTTTCTCCACCGCCAGTTTCCCCTTGCCCATGTGCAGTTGTGAGAGAGATCAAACGTTTTCTATTTTTTTATTTATTTGCATACAAAATACTGAGATGTAATAGATATGCACATGTCGGCTAAAGGGTGTTTGCGTAAAATTTATTAATTTTTTTATTGCAGTACTGAATTTATCGTTTCGTTCGGGGTCAAGTGCATTTCTTTTGAAGTTGGGTTATTGTTGACGCACTTATAGCTGTTACTGGGTTTGAATCTTTTAACCAATGGTTATCAATCACCACCTCCAACCTGTTCGTTTTGTAGAACTAAAGGATTATTAGGTCATTTCACTTTTGAAAGTGCAAATTGAGAATTTCCTTTCCTGTGTTTTGTAGCAACACAAATTCGGTATACATTTCAAACGTTAGCTTGTTGAAAGGGTTTGTTAACTAATTTTTCATTTTTTCTTTTAGAAATATAAGAATTTTCATTTTTTTTGTTTTAAACCTGAAAGTATATTTGGTTTAGTATTGAAAATTGTTAATTTTAATTATGTTCTAAATTGAGGCAAATATGAAAATAAACAGGTCAATTTTAATTTCTTCAAAATGATAATAGAAAAAATATGGTGGTAACCTCTCAATAGTGAAAATCATTGGTCTTTCGTTTTAATTTGTTTTTATCAATTGTTATATCATTCAGCGGTTAATTTTTGTGATAAAATGTCTTGATTGAATTAGTAATACCAGTTTTTTTTTATGTAACCCAGCCTAAGCCCAAAAACCAATTACTCATCCCATTCTTCGTAAGAACATAAACATTTCCATTATATTCTCTAAAAATGTGACCGAACATTACGCCACTGCTCTTGTGACAACGGAGACCAATAATCTTCAACAGGAAACATTGATGTCTGTTATTACATTCATTTTTAATGAGATAAATAGCTGTTTGAGAATCTAATTTCACTATAACGCCTCTGAAGCCCATGTTAAGGGTTATGTCTGCACCATGTGATTGTGGCCCAGAGCTCAAGTTTCATATTGGAGCAGTTATCAAGATTGCACAGTTGAAAACGCAGCCTCTGGAAAAAACTGTTAAATGAACCAACAAGAGCTGCCGCCTTTGAAAAAATCACCACAGTCTAGGCTGTCAAAGAAGTAACATAAAAGCATAGCACATCTTCAGGGAATCGACCTTGATATCTTTGTCAGTATAATTGTGAATAGAAGTTTCATTTACCAAAAAGAAAAAGTTTCATCAAATATATTAATAATATTAGGAGATCAATCGTTCATGGCCGCTGAAAAATGCAAATTTCTCTTTGAGCTCATGACTGGCTATTCAGCCAATCAACAAAAAAAGTGCAAAATCTAATTGGGGCACTTGGCTTCAACTAAGAGACACCAGTACTTTGTTGAACTACTTTATTCCAGACTGCTTAAACATTTTCACCGGGCGGCAATTCAGCTAGCTTTGGAGGAGTGCCAAGTACTCTTTCCATGTCATAACGAACTTCAATATTGCGAATGCTGTACCCAACCACCATCAACCAATAAAGCAGCTTCGCAAGTTCAGCTGCACTAGTCTCGGTCACGCTAGTCTGTAAAATCAGAATTGAAGCAACTTATTCAAAAGTCTCAAATGATATTATTTACAGTAATAACAAGCAAAGAGAAGGCTGGTCACTCCTCCCTCAAATAATCACACGTAGATTCATAAATCAATTTGATTTTGAAGAAATCTAGTTTTGGTTGTCTCAGTTTATACAAATAAAACCATTACCCATTTACCTAGTATCACATGACCATATGATTAGTCAGGACTAGCGAAATCTAGCCTCTATGCTTTAACTCAGTTCACACAGTTAAAGAGCATGTTACAAGTCAATCAAAGTCCGGACCGCAAAAAGGTAAAACACCCTTATTTAAGTTAACAGACAACATATCATCAGGTCAGCGATGATTAGGGGAGTAGATGTCAAATGTGCGTTTTTAACCAACTTTCCATCCAAGATCCAAGTAATAAGACTTCAATCTTATGGACCAAAACAAAATAAGTTCCATCTTCCATTTTAACACTTAAGACACCCTAAAAATGAATGAATTCCACAGTCAAAGTGTTCAATATTAAGTATTAACCCGGATAATAATGGTGAGTAGAGTAGAGTGGCAGTAATTTGAAAAAGTTAGACACATTTGGCAGATGACAAGGGAACGAAGTCTACATAAATGATGGGATATAGAAAGAATCAAAATAATGAAGAAGCAAACCTTCATTTGGCTAGGATCTGAAACAGCCAGCAGGCGCTGTA
Organism: Glycine tomentella; assembly: GCA_007407185.1. NCBI lineage: Eukaryota > Viridiplantae > Streptophyta > Magnoliopsida > Fabales > Fabaceae > Glycine > Glycine tomentella. The sequence goes on along the minus strand of PYAF01002198.1, from coordinate 130,694 downwards.
TAAATGTATTCATCGCAAACACTACGTCCTCGCCAGCACTACTAGTCAACTCCTACATAATAAAATGAAGGTTTATTATGACAAATGATTGATTTATATTGATCAAGTTGAATAGGCTGCATGGGAATGTCAAATTAATAGTTACAGAAGCAAATATCACTCTACGGAGCACCTATGCAAGTAAATCTACAACAGTGGATTGTGGACTTATAGTTGTGATGATTATATTAACACCAAACCAATACCTAGTTCTGAAAAAAAAAATGCAACACCAGAATGTTCAACAGTGATTCAACAATAGTAGATCATGTAAAACTAATCTCAACAAAAGCTACAGTAGTAACACAGTACAGATCAACATGTGAAAACTTATACTGAGCAGACAGCACAAGTCAGCAGGATAAAGGAAAGGAAGTATTTTATATTGACCAATGAAAAGTAGAATTAACCTTCAAATTTCGAGGCTCGAGAGATTTTAGGTATTCCAACAGTTCATTTTGTGCATTGCTAGATTGTCTCCCAACTTGACGATTCAGCTCCTCAATCTCCATTTCAAGTAATTCAATGTACTTTTTAGCATCTATTTTCTCAGGCCCAGAAACATTGTTCCACCGAATAACTTCACCTGAAACATTCTTTTGTGTGCCAGGTGCATAGTCTGGCACATCCTGCACAACATTTTAAGAGCATAAATTAAAAAACATACAAACTAAAGTATTTATTTTTTGGTGCCATAATGATGCAGTCCCTAAAGGAAACACTATGGCCATTTAGCAATCAGAGCAACTTTTTGAGCACCAAAATCCCAAGACTTAAAATCCTCTTAATCCCTAGGCTGAAACCAACTAACCTACCCAACAAGTTTTTCCTTTTCTACTAGTCCATACCAGATTAAAGAAAGTCCTTTGCAATTTTCTTTGCTCTATAAGCTGATCGGGAATCTTAATAGGGAAAGCTAGTAAGGATAGGAAATTACTGGACCAACAGTCTGTATAAACTTCTGTCCACATCCTTCCAATTATCCAAGCACTTAGATATCTTTTGAATCACGGAATGCTAAAAAGAAAAGAAAGAGAAATAACGTTACCTTTTTATCTTGCACATCCGGAAGAGCAACAACTTGTTCCAAGCCTTCTTGCAATTCCAAACGGTATTGTGCATTCTTGAACATGTATCCAGTCATCATGACACTGTACATGAGTTGTGCAAGGTTTTCAGCTACCTAATAAAAAGCCAAATGATTCCACTGAGATACGTAAGATGCATGGAGCAAAGTAAATGAAAAGGAAGAACTTCAATTCATCCCAACCGCATGGCTCAACATTGCTTATTGGACCATCTTGTGCTAAAAATATGTTATTCTTCCAACACCAGAACAGTTGTTAGTATCGCTAATATTCTTCAATTAATTCAGATAAGTACACCAGGGGGAAGAATTTACAAAAGGCTCTGAAATTAGGGCTTACAATGCAAAAAGTTATAAACAAGGGGGGGAAATGGCAGCAAAGGTAATGAGCATACTTTTGAATTTTTTTTCAAAATTCTAAAAACAAATATGACTTCATGTGACATGATATAAAGGGGGATAGTGATCGAAAACACAAATTTCAGGGACAAGTACATCAGACAAGGCAAAGTCTCCCACTCCATCGAAGCAATTCATCAAAATAACCAAAGAGGTTGGCTGGCCCATCCAGCTAAATATAACCATGATAACATGACCCAGTGGTAAAGTTGCGTTTTGGTTACTTGTTGGTCATGGGTTCAAATCCGGAAACAGCTTCTTTGCATATGCAAGGATAAGGCTACGCATAATATCCCTTTCCCTTACCTGCGTATAGCGTGGAGCCTCCGAGCCTCCAGACAATGGGGTACATAGTTTTAACATGCAGAATTGCTCATTAAAAATGAAAGTAAAAGTGAAGCAAGAAGAGAAGAAACTCATAACATCTTACAGTGGTAATTGTTACAGCAAAAAATTGAGGGGGCAGTGTTCCAATCATATTTGTCACTGTTTGTCGCATTGCATCCACAACCTAACCACCAACGAAAGATTCATTCACTAAGAGGGTAATCAACAGCCACGTTGACTCACAATCAGGTAACAGTCAGATAATTGTTCATAGCAAGACAACAACATACCTGTTGTGGCGCTCTTTTCACAAACAATTCCATAAATTCTGGCTGCACATTCTTAACATATTCCAGTAAAATTTCTCTCCTGCTCTTTGACTGTTGATTTCAAAACATTTAATCACTAGTCAGATAACAGCTCAGCCCATTTTAATTTTAAATGTACCAAAATAATCACTTGGGCTAGGGTATAATGCTGAAGAAACTTAGGATTTCATATAATGACTCAATAAATTGGAAGAAAAATATGAAAGATAAACCACACTAAGTAGTAAGTATACGGACATGAATGCACATGGTCGCCAATTCTATAGGAGAGTTTAAATATTTGATATATTCATTCACTTATTAAGGGTCACGCTAACCTATTCCAAGAGGTTTTCATGAACTAATTTTTTATATTAAAATAATAATATATACAATTAAAAATGAGATAGGGGTAATACTGAATTTGAAAGAGTAAGAAGATGAAGAAGTACCAAAGTGCCATTAGGGGGTTTGGAGTCACCGCCAGCACTAGCAGGGTTGGAAGTGTCATTATTGGAGGAATCGTATGCTTCAACTCTGAGACCAAATCTTCCTTTGTGCTTTAAATTTCTGGGAAAGCTAACTGATGAGACCGAACGAGATGGGAAGGACACGAGAGAAATCAAAAAGGACGAAGTGGAAATTGAAGAAGACGAAGAAACTAATTGAGGTGTGAAGAAGGGTTTCACTGTCAACGAATACATGATCAAATAATTTGTTCCGCAGTCACAGACAGGTTTCAGAGTTTGCCTTGGAAGTGGAGCTGCATTCTTCAGTTCTGCTTCCTAATTCACAGGGATGAGGTTCACACGTGATTTTGCACCTGCCACGTACCGATACAAATAATTTCTATTTTAAATGTACTTTTGGATCGAAATTACATACATAAATATAACTAACCAATAAACTCAAAGTATTACTATGTCTAGTTGAGTTGTTAATAAATTTATCGTACAGGTAATTTATCATTCTAAATTAGTTTCAGTATAAAAAATTATTTTACAATGTTAATTCATGCATAACCAAATTTATTTAGTATTTTTTGATAAAAAATGTCAACTTTAATTAGTATCTTAACTTTTATAATACACGTGATAAATATCGGGGAAAAGATTAATTTAGTTCCCCCAAAAAATTGTATCTGGTTGTCTAGATAGTCTCTAAAATCAAGAAAAAAATAACTAAATTTCTAAAAAACAGAATTTTATTTAATTCTCTAAATTAAAATTTTCATTTATTGATTTTGATTCCATGTAGAGAGATTAAAGTCATAATAATAACATATGATTAAGGAATAATAATTTATTTGAATTTTTCTTATTTTTTTTCCGTCAAACTAAAATATTTTTCATAAATGTAATTTTTCTTTTAAAAATTCGAAATTAAATACCCAAAAAAATCAAAATAATTTTTTAAAAAAAAATGTATAAAATAACTTGAGGATAAAAATAATTACAGAATTAGTCGTCAGATCGATAATATACAGGGAAATAAGTTATTTTTCAAAATTGTTATTGATCATAAGGTAGATTTAGTGACAAAAATACTCTAACTAATTAACTATGTTTAGATGAAAAGAATGAATAGAGTAGAAGAACAGGGAGTATTTCATTTCTATCTGGAGCATTCCTTTTCTTCAAAGTAAGGAATATAATATTGAATCAACCTTTTTTATTTTCATAAAATATTTAAATAATAGAACATTCTTTCCCCAATTCATTGTATCTCAATCACTATTTTAAAATTTTCTATAGTAATAAGAAAAGTGATTTAAAAACAAATTTTATTTTTTAGCTTATAATTATAAAAGAATACTTTTTATTAAATAATATTTTTAAGAAAAAAGTACTCCCAAGTTACAACAGTTTTTTTTTCTTTGACATTCCTTTTTCTCCAAGTTAGGAATATAATACTGAACCGAACTTTTTTTATTTTACCATAAAATATTCAAATAATAGAATAACAGCTCCATTTCTTTCTGTACCTTATTTCATTGTATTCCATTTACCAGATTATGTTTTTCTAAAAAGTATTTTTAAAGATTATAGAAAAATGATTTATTCTTTTATAAATGTTATAGAAAAGCTTAGGTTATTTTTTAGTTAGGTTACACTTATAAAATGTAATTTTTAATTTTGAAAGTTAATTAAAATTATAGTTTTTATTAAAAATATTCAAAACTGATTTTAAAATAATTAAAGATATACTTTTTCCTTAGTTTTTTATTTATTTTCAAAAGGTTAAATAAGTATATTAAAAAAAGTTAAAGTTTAGTTTTTTTTCATAAAATTGAAACAAGCAAGTTCTAAGTAGAAAGAATTTATTTAAATTTATAAATATGACTTTTGATATTTTTATAACTTTTAAACCGATTTCAATAATTTTTATAAATAACTTAAGAAATCCTCAACAAATATCAGATTATTTTCTTCCTAAAAATAAAAAAATAGCAGCAATCCAGCATGGAAACTGATACACAACATATTATAGACTAGTGGCTTTGAGTATATTTGAGGCAAAGAAATTAGATGCTTGTTAATTACCTGAACCACTGAACTAGCATGTGAAGTTAGCAACAAATCTCAAATTTGGATGAAGACAGCAGTGGATGCGCGTTTGTTAAAGAAATGAAGAAACAGAAAGACAGCAAGACAGTCCACGTGCAAGGGAAATGATGCAAAAAAAATAACAAATAGCAACGGAAGCATAAAGCTTAACCAGTGAGAGAAAGAAAGAGCTTAGCCTCTCCCATTCTCACTCCTTTTATTACCATTTCTGTTATTGCGCCCAGTCACGCCAAGCCAAGAAGCTATCATATCAATTCCTCTGCCCCAAACCCAAACCAACAGATCTATCACGCAATGCCATGCTGTAGTCTTGGCCGCTTCAAATTTAATTATTAATTCATTCATTTATCGTATATAACCAACATGAAATTGTTGTAATTATTCTGTCCAATTGGTGCTTCTAATAAGCGCAGACAGAAACAGACAGAGAGAGCGAGAGAAAATGGCACTTCAGCGGCGGCGCCACCACTATTACCAACGCTTCCGTCACATGATTCCGGTGTTTTCCGCCGTCGCCGCCGCGCTATTCTTTCTCTTCGCTCTCCTTTCGTTTTTAGCTCCTTCTCCCGTCGAAACCGATCGTATCCACCGGAGACGCCAACACACTTCGGTACTCTCTCTCTCTCTCTCTTGCGAATCGCTGTGTCTGATAATCAATCCAAAAATTGATCGTAAATTAATTTTGGATTTGTTTTCGTGTGTCTGCAATTATTTTGCAGGTTAACGTTCAAGAGGATGAGGCGATTGAAAATCCTGTGTTCCGCGTTCCGGTTAGGGCTCTGATTCTCTGTTTTCTATTTGAATTTGGCCTTGGTTTCACGTTTCTCGCATTGGATCTTGATTCCGTAGTTTTATGTTTTGTCGTTTTAATTTGATAATAATGACTAGGGTGATGGAGGAAAGTTGGGACGCGATATCTGGAGTTCTCGAAATTCGGAGCACTTCTTTGGATGTAGCAATTCCAGCAACAAGTTTCAAAGTGCGTATTATTGTTGGTTCAGTAGTGTGGAGTGATGCGATCTAAAACTTGTTTTGTTTGAAACTGGGATTCGGTTTTGGATATATGAATGTATGATAATGACGGATAAATATGTTTTTCGTGTGGCAGAAGCTCAAGTGATTACACAACCGAATCGGTATTTGATGATTGCAACAAGTGGAGGCTTGAATCAACAAAGAACGGGGGTAATTCTCTAGACTTGAGATTATTATAGTTAAACAAGGATTTGATGCTGCCTTCCGTTTCTACTAGTAAAAAATTGTGTTTCTGAGTCTGATTTTTATTTATTTATAAACTCATGATAAATAAAAATGTGAAATAAACTCAAAAATGGGGAGAAAAAAAAAAAGGCTTCTGCTGCCTCAATTGGATTCTGCCATAGATTGATGTTATTGTTGTCAAATAGAATCAACTTGTTCTTGTAGTAGTAAGTAATGTGGCATTTAATGAGTAAGGAGAATATCGTTTGCTTCTCTCTCTCTCCCCCCTAAAATCTTCTTGACAATCCTATTGTTTGCATCCATGGAAGAAATATATCCCTTGTCTTTTTAGATGTGCTTGGCTTTGGAAAACAAAATTGTCTCTTTAAATTTTTTGATGCAAAGCCTGGAGTATGGAAACCAGTAAATCCGTTTGTTTGGCTACAATGCAAATCAAGATAGAACACTGTAGTACATGATAACTGTTGCTGGATTGCAAACTATCTGCATACTCTGCTATTAATGCCAATCTTTCTGTTTCTGCATCTGGCAGATTACGGATGCTGTTGTTGCTGCACGAATTTTGAATGCTACTCTTGTTGTTCCAAAATTGGATCAACGATCTTTCTGGAAAGATTCTAGGTCAGTTACAATAGTGTCACAGATTGCCTGAGCGGTGTCTGCACTTTCGCTATAATAATTTTATGTGGTTATCTTAGTATTGTGAAATGTTTACATACTTTGCTTTTTGCAGTAACTTCTCAGAGATCTTTGATGTTGATTGGTTTATATCATTTCTGTCAAAAGATGTCAAAGTTATCAAGCAACTTCCCACTAAGGGTAGGAAAGCATTATCTGCATACAATATGCGGGTTCCAAGGAAGTGTAATGAAAGATGTTACATAAATCGCATATTGCCTGTACTCCTTAAAAAGCGCGTAAGTTTTTTTCATTTCCTGAAATTACTACTGTTGCTAATGTGTTGTGCAACTCATTAGATTCTCTCTGTTAAGTAGGAGATGTAGGAAGTTCATTAATGCTTTTTAATTAAGGACTAGAATCCAAATCTTTATGAGGTAGATATTATAGTAAGTCTATTCAGTTGATTAAATGTCTAATCTAAATCTTTTCTATCCGCCAAGCAATCTTATAATTGCACTATTTGCTAGATCCATATCCCCCTCATAATTTGCCTACAAAAATTCAGACAATTAAGATGCCATTCGCTGTACCTTAAGAGCCATAGATTTGATCCATGTTTTCCATATCCTATGGCAGAGGAAGCCTACTTTACTATTCATGTTTTCCATAGATTATTTTTTTTTTCTTTCAACTTCCTCGTATCTATCATTGGGTTCATCTACCACCGATTCCAATTAACTTGGATTAAAGGTGCTGTTGATGTTGATGTTGTTGAAAAATTCGTGGTTTTGGCTATTTACAATGGACGTTTTGCGTTCATAAAACTGCGATAGATTTTCAGGAAATTCAGTCAGTGACAAATGTTGTTGTTTTTAAAAAAATTTAAGAAACAAGTAATTATTGCTTTAAATTCTGATAGCTATTTCTGACCATATAAATGGATAACTATTTGAATGTTTGCTTATCCAGGAAAGCTATTTATTTGCTTCATTTTGTGGCAGGCTGTTCAGCTCAGCAAGTTTGACTACAGGCTTGCTAACAGGTTGGATACGGAATATCAGAAGCTGAGATGTAGAGTTAATTACCATGCTTTAAGATTTACCAACCCAATACTTGCAATGGGTGAAAAATTGGTCCATCGGATGAGGATGAGAAGCAAGCATTATATTGCACTGCACCTGAGGTAGTCTGATTATTCTTGGTCCTTTATTATTTGTATTTATCCTATTCAATTCACATAACCTGGTATCAATTAGATACATCAATATGATAACCACCAAAACTCTAGAATATATAGTCATTATAGTGTTATACCGATGTGTGGATCCATGCTCTCAGTAAACATTCACTAGTGTACAAATGCATGTCAAATAGTTCTCATGCTGCTGTAATACATGCATAAGCATATTTACATCCCTGCTGGTATCCCTTACCATATGTATGCCACGATTAAGGCAGGTTAGGAGTGACCACAATTAAGGTGGCTTTTCGATAGTAGGATAGTTGAGTTAGTCTATATTGCTGCTACCTTATATATTTTTCATTGTGTTTTGTAATGCATGTGATGACTTATGACAGCGTAGATATCAAGGATAGTGCCAACATGCTGGGTATTATTTGTAATATAGTATTACCAATAATTTCAGTATTCTAAGATATTGTAGAATTGAAATATACAGATTGTTGTAATGATATAACGATGGAGCAAGGCTTCTTGGAAATGATGCCAAATTAGAATTACCCTGGTTAGATGTCACTACAAACTTGTATGTTATTTATGCACCATCATTTTCTAGTATTAGGCATTAGTATGTAACCTGTGCCATTTCATCCATTAATTCGGACAAATTTGTTATCAAAATAAATTTTATATTTATATTATTTTTTTGACAACTACTTAAACTTTTCCCTATCTGCACCTTTGTTATTAATCCTCCTTCGATCACCTTCCCATTGGTATCTTCCATTTTATCTAGGATACTATTTCTTGGAATTTACTTTATTTTGGAATTATCATGATGGAGAAGCTTTCACACTGGAGTTTCTTATAGCAGTGTTTTCCTGTAAATCCTAAAAATTGAACTTTTATAATAAGGATAACTTTCTGCTTAGCAATTTCCTTTGGAAGTCCAATGTCTTATAAAATCAATATCAATTATTTGTTGCAAGTTCAAGACCACACAAAGCCCTTTGGTCTAATTTTATGTTATGTGTTTCTCTGATTCCAAGACCAGTAGTGTTAGCAATAGGAACCCAAGAAAGAACTAGAGAAAAGATTCAATCTGAAACCGAACAAAGATAATTAATTCTCCCCCAAAGTGTTTCCCCTTCACCAAGGATTTCTCCTTTCTCAGAATTCTTGTACTGCTAACTGCCTTTTCCCTTTCCCTCTGTCCGAAAAATACCATCCACCCTAAAATTCACCTCGTTCTCAAGTTGGAAATTGAGGATTTCCCTTGCATGAGAATCTCTTTGGTAATCTCCCAATAATAGTGCATCTCCCTCTCAAGTTTGGATAATCTCTCTGTCCTTATTAGGAACCCGAGATGTAAATACAGAAAAGATTGAAACTGCACAGAACAAGGAGACTTAATCTCTGCCAAGGGTTTTCCCTTCATAAAGGATTTCTGCTTTCTTGTAATTCTTTGAATTCTCTGAATGCCCTGTCCATCCTTATTCTCCCTTATTCATCTAACTAAGTCCCTCAAATCAACTAGCTAGTCCACTCTGACTAACTGCTGCTAATTGCCTTATTCCTTTCCCCTCTGTCCTAACACTAACAGGTAGCCAGTTTGATTGGGAAACTCTCAAGCACACATGCACATGCTCATAATTTAGACTAAATCCATATCACGAGCTTAATTTGGATCAGTTGTTGATGCTTGTGTTGATTCTATTTGCCCAGTAAGCAATGGCTTTTACCCTTTTGCATTCAAGATGCAGTTAAATAGGTAGAATAACGGATGACAAAATAATTTCTAAAATTGATTGCCTTTTTTGCTACAGATTTGAACCTGATATGCTTGCATTTTCTGGATGTGATTATGGTGGAGGGGAGAAGGAGCAGAAGGAACTGGGTGCAATAAGAAGGAGGTGGAAGACATTACATGTAAGTCTCCCCTGTTAAATTTTATTACCAACCATAGTTTATTAGGAGATACTGCAAAACGTAATCACATCTTATTCACTTTTAGGTAGTGTTTTAACATGCTTGAGTGCACATGCAAAACCATAGGAGTACACAGGACATGTGAACCTAACAGGATCTTTTCATAGAATGAATATTAGTGATGGCTTTTAACATCTGACATTCTTTCACCCTGTTAGTGGCAAGATGCTAAGGAAATACAATTATTTTGTAGAGAATGTTTTGCTGAACTATGTTTACATGTGTGAAAACTGATTTACGGATTGGTGAATAATAAATATGAGGAATATCAATATGCAGAGAAGCAATCCTGATAGGGCAAGGAGGCAGGGAAGATGCCCATTAACCCCCGAAGAAGTTGGTCTCATGCTAAGAGCATTGGGATATGGCTCTGATGTTCATATTTACGTTGCATCAGGGGAGGTATATGGAGGGGAAAGAACATTGGCACCTCTCAAAGCATTATTTCCTAATTTCCATTCAAAAGAGACCGTTGCTACCAAGGAAGAATTAGAACCATTTTCTTCATTTTCTTCTCGCATGGCTGCACTCGACTTCATTGTTTGTGATGAAAGTGATGTTTTTGTAACCAATAATAATGGAAATATGGCAAAAATATTAGCTGGACGAAGGTATGTACCATTTACATCTTTTATTTTATTTTCTGTTGATCACTGATATCTATACCTAATTAGCTTTCTGGGAACTTTCTTGTAGGAGATACTTTGGCCATAAACCAACCATCCGTCCAAATGCTAAAAAGCTTTATCGATTGTTCTTGAATAGAAGTAATTCGACTTGGGAAGCTTTTGCTTCTAGTGTCCGTACTTTCCAGAAAGGCTTCATGGGGGAGCCAAAGGAGGTTAGACCAGGTAGAGGCGGGTTTCATGAGAATCCATCGACATGCATATGTGAAGATTCTGCAGCAGCCAAAGTGGACAAAAATTCACAATCTAGAAAATATGGGAAGGATAATACAACGAAGAAAAATGTAGCAAATGATGAACTGGCTGTTGACAATATGTCTGAGTGGCCAGACATGGATGATGATGATGATGATCAGAGTGATCTAGCAGAGAAGGGTACATTCAATGAAACAATTTCAGACTATGATGCTCTGAACTTCGAGGATCCTGAGTTGGAAGAAATTATATCAGATTAGTGAAGGTGCCTATTCAGTGCTGATATACCTGTTGACTTATTACGGTTCTTTGCCCCCATCACATTCCCTTAAGCAGCTCCATTTAACAGCTGCTTATAAAGCTCAAAAACAGGAACAGAAAAGGCACGTCTTTCTTGATACTGGCCGAACTAGAGTAAAAAGACATCTCAAAAATTTAATCATACGCTCACCTTCTGCATTTCTAAGGACATAATTGTCTCAGTTTGATGCTGAATTTTTGGAGTGTTTAGACTTGTACGAATCTGTAAAGAGGTTATCAGAAGTGAGCAATGGAAGTAGAGTTAGAGGACAACCATCCGAATATAGCTGCACACAAAATTGAGTTTGCTAGGAAGTAGGAAAATCTGTATATCTTGAGGAAAATCTTTGCAGTTCACAGACTGTACACCTTTGTTCCTGTCTTTCATTGACATTTATGCAGTCAACTTCACTTTTGGAAGTAACTACAGTTTTTGCGCCTAAAGGGAACATATCAATAGTGATGGCTAGATACTTTAGCCGTTTTTAAAAACATGGATAAATTCTTTCATATAAGTAGTCAATATGAAAGTAGATTTTATTTCACAAATTGTGTGTGTTGTGCGTGAGGGTGTAAAATGACATTTTAGTAAACTCTGGTCCTTGTCTGACTGGGGGGGAAAACAATTCTATTGCCGTGCTTAGCATCATTTACGCGGCACGATCTAATTAATGAGCACACAACAAATAGTTTTTGTCCCAAAGCAAAAGTATCTATGACTTAAAATAACGTGAATGTCGTCAACTTTAAATAACTTAAGTGGGAAGCCAAAGGGGAAATAAAATCAAAAGGAAGAACACTAAAATGGAAAGAATGAATAAAATGATCGATCCACAATGTTACAAAACGAGTTGCGCTCGTTATGAAGGGATCTCCCTAAAATTGAAGAAAATAAATAATGAAGCTTGTAAGTCAGATGTTCATCTTCATTGTGAAGAGGGCAAATCTTCATCAGGTGAGTCATCATGAGCTTCAGGCGATGGAGGTGAACCAAAGTCCAAATTAGGGAAGACACCAGGAGGCCTCTCCCGAGGCTCAATTGAAAGTAATTGAGTTGAATCACCCACAACATCCGCCCATCCATAATGAGGTTCGGCCCTAAATATGAGACATTATCAAATTCAAATTAGCAATATGCCTATCATCCAAAATGATTATTAAGGATTAAAATGACATTTTATAATTTTAGCAACCAAATAGACTAATACTCATAATTTTAAGGATTTGATATATTCAAAATATACAACTTTTAATTAACCGTCATGTTTTATTCTATTTTTAAAATGTACAAAACATAGAATGAATCAATGTTATGTTTCATCCGGTTCAAACACGTTTATCACTGTATTGAAATGCTTGAGTATTTTGTGGCAAATTAAAAAGAAAAGTGTGTGCTTACGTGCATCCAACAAGCACTAGATATGTACTTAGTAGTATGGTATGGACAACAACCATCTAGGAGTACACATGCATCGTAGGCTTTTAGATTAAACAAAGGATACATATACTCTTTATATGCTCACTTTTTCAATATATTTATATTTACAAGCATCTTGCCGACATTGCCTTTAGGGCGAAACCCAAGTAGAGATTGGTTCAACACTTTAGAGTGTGGGGACTCCTCATGGACTAGATAGATAGGTATATATATAGATATGCAATAGAATTGTTAGTAGTTGAAGAAAATGTTCTTACTCATAATAAGTTTCCTCATCTACAACTATATCCCAGCTCTCACCAGTTGTGCTATTTCCATACTTATGGACTTTCCTGTTACAGACGAATGCAAAACCAATTTAGCAATGCGGCATATAGAATAGAAACGCAACATTTCAAGAAAGCATTTTGAAGAATTGAATAAAAATCTGAGACATTGGACACAGATCTACATAACAATCGAAGTCACTTTTAAACTGTTACCATGAGCAAATAATTCAACTATTAGATAAGCTTTTGATACCATACCCATTTCCAAAGTGTTCTTCTCCCCAAGTTCTTGACCAACCTGGTAAAATTTAAGAACATTGTGGCATCAATTTTTTTTAGAAAAAAAAAAAAAAAAGCAAACCAAATATGTTCGAGACAGAAAATCATGTTAGCAAGCTCATAAAAGCAGGAGAGAAAAGAGAGACCCAGCAAGCAGCTCAATGAGGCTGCCTTCCCTTGGAATATGAACTTAGTGAAAAAAACTCATCTGGAAAGCTGAATCAATATGAGAGGCCCCAATTTACGGACCTTGAAAGGAAGGGCAGTTCAACTCTTCAGATTCATAGTATACATGATTAAACCTTAATACGATTCTATATTTCATTTTTTATATACAAAGACAACGATGCTTGATTCAAATGGAATGCAACCTCCGAGTTTACATCTTTGGGAGCACTATGAAAATCATCAAATGGAATGAAAAGACACGATGTTTGGTTACTGAATGTGAAGAACAAAATATGAAATAAAGACTTTTCACTAAAATTATAGTAATTATAACATACGTTCACTGCTTGGAGATACGTGCCATGTTTCTCCATGTCTTGAACCTATGCCTTTAAAGAATCTCTCCTCCCACTTGTCTCCCCATTTTGTTCCAAGCTCAGTTTCTGCCCACTTATCTGTCCTGAGGAAGTGTAAGCAAGGAGGGAGGAAGCAAAAAGAAAAAAAAAATCAGAACGAGAAATGAAAAAACTTGCAGGCTAAATTTTTGATAAACTTATGAATAGTTCCCTTGTATCCAACGAAATCAACAAATTGCAATTACTCCCTCCATCCCTATTTATAAAACAGTTTTGAAAAATTTCTTGTCCCTTTTAATAAGACTTCATTTCAATTGTCTTCTGCATTAATTATTTTTTAATTAAAACGCCCTTATTTATTTTAATTATGAATTCATAAGTGAATGCTACTCTAAATTGTCTCTTTCTCTCTCCTATTGAGATTGGAGAGATGAATAGACTCCTAATAATGTTAAGGGCAAATTTGGAAAAATATTATAATTACAGACAAATTTAATGTTTTTTTAAGGCACCGACAAATTTAATGTTAATTCCTAAATTTAACCAATTTTCTTATTAAGCATAAATTAGTCAATGTCTTATAAATAGGGACGGAGGGAGTATTTAGTAAGCAAAAAAAGGAAAAAGAAGAACTATGGCAAACGAAATTTAAATTGAAACACTGTTGTGGTCCTGGAAAAAGTATATCATAATTCTACACTTGATAATATCCATTGACATTAGCATAAATCAAAATCAATCTTACAACAATGAGTAACATTTTATTTTATAAGATAAAATTTCACAAAATCCACTGTTGGGCTAAAAGTCTAAAAGTACATTGTACATGTCATCTAAAAGTAAATTGAAGATGCCCACCATTTGATCACATACTTGATACTTGTAGTCATTTAATCTTTTAAAAATTTAGTGCACACAATCAATATAATAATTCGATGGTTAGATATATCAAATCCTATTCTATAATAAATTATTTAAAATTAGACAATATAATTGTGGCAATCCTCACTCACCTAACCACAAAAAATTGTTGCTATAAAAAATGAATAAGCTATTTTCAAAAAATATCTAGTACATAGCAACAAGAAATTGTAAATGAAAGTAAAGCAAATTCAGTAGATGGGAAAATCAGAATACGTACCATTTGAGAACAGATCCTCTTCCATCATAATGCTCTCCCCACTTTTCCCACCATGATTGTTCATTCAGTCTACCGTACTTATGTGCCCCTTTCTCAGTCCAGCCTTTAGCATCATACTTTTCCCACCTAATCAAATTGAACAGAGACATAAACTTTAAATGCATTAGAAACATTAATAATGCATAGAAAAACCAATCCCCCCCAGGTAAAATACATCATCTTACCATTTTTCATACCATCCAGCATTTTCACTTCCTGATTTTGCTTGTTTTTGTGCACTTCTTTCTATTCTTGCTATGTTACTGCAAATTTAAACATGCAAGACATTGTGTCAAGAATTCAGAGGTTTTACCTATCCACAACAAGCAGAGAAATATAGAGACCTCCATTCATCTTGATGAAGATTTTCCTGCCATGTTTCCCACCAAGTATCCCCTTCAGAATTTCTACCAGATTTCTCCACACCTGCAAGAACTTATAAAATTAATCAAATGCACTATTAAGTCACAACATTTAGATTTGTTGGAGATCCCACATTCTCATAATATGACCAAAATGGTATATATAAGTGGAGGTAAGGTAACCCTCACTCAATGAGCTGGATTTTAGGATTAAGTGCAAATCCAAATTCTAAATAGTATCAGAACTTATCCTAATGAATGCCATTGGGCCTATCAAGCCACCCATTATCAAACTATTTGCAGATATCCAGTCCAACAAACTTCACGCCCAAGATGTCTAAACCTAGGCATGAGGGGAGTGTGTTGGAGATCCAACATTGTCTAGTGATATGATCAAAAGTGCACTTTTAATTCCTTTCATTTGACAATTTAAGCTTATATCACTTTTCACAGGCTTTCCATTTTGAGCCATTTCATAAATCAAATGTCATTTTACATGTGTATATAACCATAGACCAACTAAATGTTGTTAACAATCAGTCAACTTAAAAAATATCTAGAATTATGCTTGACGTGCTAACAAAATGTTTGAGCAAGGGTCCAGAGGTAAGTTTGAACCCCTCAAACTATATTTTAATCAGGACAATCATGTACCTCTGCCCAGAAGTAATTGTGCACTGGCCCCAAATGCACACTTAAGAGTTCTTAAAAGTATATAGTAATTTCAGGCTGCTATTGCTATATCAAACATAAAGGAAGAAACATACCTAGCTCCTTATATCCAGTCCAGTCACTCTTCTCCCACCACTGTCAATTAGATCAATAAAGCCAATTAAATGAATCCACCTGGGGTGTGATACTAATAAGATTATGAATATTGTCAATCTAACATATTAAAAATGAATCCACCTGGGAAAACATTTGATCAGGTTATAAAAAAGAGTTTTGTTCATATCAGCCCATAGTCGATTTTAAGTATATAAAATAAGAAAGTATTTATTACATCAAAAATGCAAAAGTGCAATAAATGCTTTGTTTCCCAATAAAAACTTTCCACTATTAATTGCTTAAAATCAATCCTAATGACTGATTTTAACTAAACTGACAAAATACCATAACCAACCTAACCTTGAAATCATACTGATTCAGCAACAGAAGAATTATATCCAGATTTTCCATGAATAGTTCAAAAATAAGAAAAAAGTAATAATTTACAAGGAAAGAAAAATTCACATTATGATTGTTGATAATCAGATTTTAAAAATATTGCAGAGTAAAGAATTCTAAGATTTTTCCAAATAAGTTTCTCTGCGATGGCAATCCAAGGATAAATAGAAATTTCCCTTGTCAGGAAGATGACCATTTTTACAAGGTTACTTGGCCCTAAATACATGTATATTAAGAATAGCTTAACTAACTTTCAAATTACGAGAGCTATTCATATAGCTAAAACTAAGTTTCTGGAAATATTCAAATACAGTGCTCAATATTTTCAAGGTATGTGAAATGCTTACACATCAAGATCTTCTTATCACATTGAACAATATTTGGCATTCTAAGACATATGTCTAAGCTACGGTTCTATTTAACCCAACAGTTAAGAAATTACTCTAGTCCTCTGTCTTTAAAAGCAAAAACATGAAGTATTCAGCCATAAATATTAATTACTACTGTTTTTACCATAAATCATTTCTCAACAGAAGGTTAGCACAGATCGTTTTATGATCCACGGTTTGGAAATTAAGATCATTCTTTATATTTGGTGCAAAAGATTGGTCCTCTATCATAGTCTAATGATTTCTTTAAGCTAAGAATGATAATTTAAAGGTATCAAACAAGATTATATCTGATGGCTTTGCATAAAAGAATTGGAAGATAACTTTCATTCAAAAACTTGTGTTAACATAAAATGCTATCATAGATTTATTACCAAATTTTATTTATTTTATTTTAAAAAAAGTACTTGGACATTCAAATATTAAAATTACAAAATACCGTTTCTTTCCATTCTGAGGAACCATCATGGGATTGACCACCCATTCTTGTCCATCTACATCTATATCCATTTTCACCCAGTTCTTCCCCACTTTCTCGGTACCAGGTACTCCCATCTTCATTAGTGCCAGACTCATTAACATTTTCGTTTAACAAGCTGATACCCCAGTCCTTCTCATTTGCTATACCAGTGTCTGTGTAGGAACCGGTGAACACAAACAGAAATAATATTTTAACATCCCATGATTGACCAATGGAAAACATCTATAAATGGCCTTGATTAATGTTTCAGACAGGTATAAAGCAGTAAGGATATAAATCATGAATTACCTCTTTTGGGGGGTGTATCATGTGACTGTGGGCCAGAATTTCTTGGGGTGCAACGAGGAAAGAATTTTTCCTGCTTCGGAAATGATCTGTTGCCATCATGGCATAAAGCAGCATAGCCATTAAGAATAAAAAAATTCAGCTATCATCATGGGTTGTATGAAGTATAAACGACAGCCAATTAACATTCAATGATATAATCTCTTCATCAAAACAAGATTCATTTATTTTCTCAAGAAAACCGTGTGACGAATAGAACATTTCAGCTATCACCAGAGAGGAAAAATGAAAGGCAAGCTTCATCCTTCCTTGCTTTTAAATGTAGGTCAGAACATTTCAGCACCATGTCATTACTAACATCTAGATAAACTCCCTTTCAAACACGCATAATAATTCAAATGAATTGACCTATTTAACTGTACATAATGATATCAACGTTCACAATTTCTGCATTCAACTCAATATTACAAAAAAATATCTAACCTCGTTGGCCACTTTGCTTAGCCTAATTAATCGTTCAAGTCCCCAATATGTTCGATGCATCATAATTCTTACATACTGGACTGGGTTAGTGTGTATAAAACTACTCTCGTACAATTACAAACCAGAAATGGCCATGACCAACATCTCACCTCACCTGTTGTTTCCAAAAATGTTAGAAAATATAAAAGAGAATGCCAAGAAAAGCATAGCAGGCTTCTTAATTAATTAACTATCTTAACGATTTCAAATGCATTGCCATTATACACTCCACTCCCCGGGGAATCAGCACAAGTTACTAATTGACTAATTGAGCGAGCAGGTTATCGCTAATCACTAATGCATGAACATTTCAAATCGCTATAAGAAACTTGTCAGTGCATTAGAATTCGTTGATGAAAGTAACTTAACTTCAACCAACTACAGATCCAATATCATATGAAAACTGCACATTCATGCCATCATTTTATTTTATTTTTATTTTCAATTTCCATCAATATAGAGAAGAAACAAAGTTCTGAGACCTAGATATAGAAATGAATATTCACGCGATTTTAATTATAGACGTACGGTGGAGAAGCGAAAGGAATTGCGGCAGGGGAGGCCTGAACCCTCACTCTGTAAATGTGAGGGGGTTTTTTGGTATCGAACCTCCACTCCTCGTTCTTGTCAACGCCGTTGCCAGGTCCACTCGTTCTGCGAATCGGAGTAACCGAGTCGGAACAGCAACAGCGCATTGCGCCATCACCGAGTCGAACTCGGTCAGAGTCGAAACAGAGCTTTCTACGCTTTCTGGGACCTAATTCAAGCACGTGACTCTTAGGAAGCAGAGCGGCATTGAGTCGCGTTACTCTGAGCTTGAAATCAAACTGCCTCGTGGAGAAGCCTCTAGAACTCGCCGCCATTAATGAATGCCAAATGACATTGACGAATTAAGTAGTGCGAGATGGCAAGTGCAGTGTGTGACTGCGTTTTTTACCTTTCGCCTTTTCACTTCTCTCTCAGTGAGTGCTTAGAGGATTGCAATGCGAACGAAATTGGAATTGGAGGGATATTTGTTGAGTGAAAAAGAAGAAGAGCGTGAGGGAGAGTGAGAGGAATCGTTGTCGTTTTGAAGCATTTGATCTGAGTGTGGAAATTGAAGAGTGTGAGTGGAGGCTTTGTTGTGGTAAAGGAAAGAAAGAGAGAGGGCGATGAGATCAGATCCGGGCTGGACTTCGATCATGCTTCCAATCCCCAGATTTACTCGCACATATACATATACCGTGAGCACATGGGTCCCACCAACCCTTACTCCACTTTCGTCTCGCCACGTGTCATCTCTTCAACCGCCATCTGTGTCTTTGTTGGATGAGGAGCACGAAATCACCTATTTAGTATTTTTTATTATTTAAATTAGGATCCCATCATATGGAAGGCATATATTCTTTTAAAGAGAAACAAATCATTTATATAAAAAATAAAATTCAAAACTTTAATTTATTTCATTTTATCTTTAATTCAATTTATTTTATAAAAAATATATAATTCTAGTCTCCTATTTTTTCAATCTGTAATAGTAGTATATAAGAGTATTGTTGAGACAAAGTCTTTGTGAAGAAAGTTTTGATAATAATAAACTTCCAAAAAGTAAGTCATTAGTCTTATAAGGTTAAGATACTAATGTTTGCTTTGAGATTTAATTATAAGAACGAGACTTGATTAACATGCATATACTAAGCTTGAGAAGTATTAATGTGAAGAATAACACCTTTTGAAATAGGATTCGCACATAAGAAATAGTCTTACCAAGTGGATAGTTGTCAATTGAATATAAGCATACAAGACTGACCATGAATTTAGAATATCAAAGTGCAGTAAGATAAAAATTGTATATGATCAGAAGCATATTAGAATGTGAGTTTTGGCCATGGGGTAATAAACTCAGAAGCTACACATGATCAAAAGGTTTGTCAAAAGATGCTAAACAAAACAAAAAAGTGTGATACTCATGTATTCATTGTTCGTAAGCATAAATAGTTTAAAAAAGACTCAACCAAACCAACAAGTGTTTTGAAGCAAGAGCTTGTTTGGTCAACCGAGTATTGATGCAAACATATCAACAAAAATAAAGAAGATTCTTACACAAGCGTTGCAATAATAAAAAACATGATTAAGAAACGGTCGATCTATATATGGAAACCAATCTTCAGAAACAACATTCTTTGTTGAATCCAAAAGTTATTAGATAATCACTCATAAATAAAACATTTAAAATAGCATAAAGAATAAGGAAAACAATCAAATGTATGATTGTGTGAATTTGACAACTTGCACACAGTTCGAATGAGTTCCAACATGCATAAATTACTAGTTTGAAGCACCTGATGAACTCTATAAAAGCATCCTCATTCAAAGAATATCGTTGCAGGGAAGGGTAACCGACCAATAAGGGTAAAATCGAAGAATTTGTGCTTCTATAGACAATTTTTTTTTTTTTGTTTCTGATAAGAGATCCTTCCTTAACCTAAACATTTTAGCCTCTTATGTCAACGTTTACATCTTAGAGTGTCTGCTAGCCTCCTAAATGCGTCAAAGCTCATGTAGCGAGTGATCAGAAGAAGATCGAGCATAGGATTTATCCAAATAAACAGAAACCTAAGAGGAAAACTCAGAAGACCATAAGAGGACTTTGTGTGTTTTTGAAGTGTTTTTAAACACAGTCAATTGTGTGTTGTTACAACTGTTGAACTGTGGGTTGAAGCCTATAGAGATTTGTGAATGAATACTTTAAGTTATGAGAACATGTAGAGGTCAGAATATTGAGTTGAAAACTTGTAGGGGTAAGAATATTAATAAGATATCTACAAAGGTAAGAATATTAATCAGGTGACTTGCAAAGGTGAGATTATTATCTTAGAAACATGAGAATACTTAATGTAAACTTACAGAGGTGAGAATACTAGGTAGTGTAGCCTACGAACACTTAAGAAGAATATTATAAAACTTGCAAAATCTTAAGAGGAATACTAACATGTGAAGACTTAGGACAAAAAATACTTACGTATTTAGTGTGATATAGTAAAACTTTCACAAGAGGTAGGACTAAAAGCAATCCAAGTTAAGGGGTGAATTAATATAAAACTCCATGGGCAATATCCCTTCACTCTAGCCTCTCATTGTAGTTTGTTGTCATTTCTTTTTTTATATTATAAAAAAATTCAAATTAAAATAATCTTTGATGATACTGTTAAAGTTCTTAAAATTAGTTACATAGTTCAAAAGTGTAATAAAAACAAAATGATGATATCTATTAGAAACTAAATTTTAACAAAGAGAGTTTCTACATGTTTCCAAAAATTATGAGGATTTTGGTATTATTTTTTTAACCAATAATAAAACTGTCATGTCATAAGTCTTCTCATTAATTAAAGATTTTTTTTTGTTTTTTTTTTCAAATCAGTCCTTGATTAGTTTTTAAAAAAGTTTAAATTACAACTATTTTTAATTTTAAAAAATTGGTTAAACATAATTTTAAAAGTATGAATCCAAATCTCCTTTACAGATATTAATACATAATCACAATTATATTTTTCTTGAGCGTAGCAGTCACTCTAATTTATATTTAATCATCTTTTTTTAATTAAAATAGTTATCATTTTAGATTTATAAAAAATATTTTGATTAATCAAGAATTAATTTAAAAAAACAAAAAAATCTTTAATTAATAAAAACACAAATCACATAATAATTTTATTGGCTAAAAAAATAACATTACTAACATCCTCAGAATTTTCAGACACCATAAAAACTCTCATTTTAACAAATGATTTTTATAAAGTTGCTTCTCGACACTGTAACCTACTTTGATTACTTGTATTTAATTATCATTGAAGTATGAGAAAGTTTTCTTTGCCTCTAACCAACTTTTGATTGCCAAGAAACATCTCAAGTACATAACTCAAAGATATTTGGTGTTGCGCAAAAATATATAATAAAATCTGTCAAGGATCACTATTTACCTCCCTTTTAGTAATTCTCAAATAGACTTCAAGTAAGTGTGGGGTTTGCCTTGGCGGTATTTTTCTCCTGTCCAAACTAGAGTTAAAAAGGTAATTTATTATTTGACAAAAATTAATGGCATTATAACATGTAATAATTATAATTAATTATCTCTGCACAAATTAGGTAACGTACATAGTTAAATAAAAAGTTAGAGAAATTTACATTTAAGAAAAATGTATACAAAATTATGTTATTATATAAAGTGAAAAATATCAAATGAACTTTTATTGACATTTTGTTTAAAACACGATAATATAGGCAGAAGGATAAAGGAGCGACGGAAAAATGAACTGGTGTTTTCTATTCAGCGTTTGGAATTATAAAAAAAAAAAAAAAAAAGGGAAAGATGGAAGAATAATTTTTTTGGAAAAAAAATTGTGGGTTGACATGTTTATGCAACCAATAAGGTTCAGGTGATGAATGAGGAAGGTAATTTGAGATTATTAAAGTTATATAGAGATAATTAAATGAACTAATTAAAATATCATATTACCCGTAAAAGTTATGTCATGCTTAAGAAAAAATCGAAACAAAATTCATAAGGACAAAATGATATATTTATTATTAGGGGACAAAAGTTGTTAGTAGTAAGACCCACTTAAACTGCACTTGAATCAATCCCCGTTGGAAAGCAAAAGTCGTCTCCTCTTATCCACACCTCAGCCCCAAGTCTAGTCACTGAAAACTGATCGCACCTTCACTTCCACCCTTTGTTTAACGTTGTCTCAGCACGTGTCTTTCAAATTTGCCACGAGGACACGTCAAAGCACCTGTTGACCATGAGAATAAAATTGGTGGATAAGAAGCTGACTCAAAATGAGTGCAAGCTGACGTGGTACCAGAAAGGTGAAAGAAAATTCATGGTCATTAACCTCTTCACGTGGCAGCCAAAAACAAATCACCTACCAAGTGAAATCACTCTGATTGCTCCTTGACTAGGAGACCAAACAATGCTAAATTTGTGTTTTATATCATATGATCCATTTCAGAGCGAGAACAAAAAGCGTAGCCGTATATTGATCACAGAGCAAGGCAATGGAACTCAACGTTCCTATATTCTTCCTCTTTCTTGAGGGCCACAATTTTAGTCACCCACTTAACATAGACTGGCTAATCCAAAACAAAGAGGGTGGAAATCCATTTTTAATTAGATTATGATGTCCCTAGCCTGAAGTGACATCTATTAATGGATATGATTGGATTCTCTCTTTACACTAGTATTTTCAACAATTCCTTGTTGCCTAGACTTCGAACCGTAAAAGTCAAATGCTCAAATCTTTATATTCACCACAGACGCACGGCAACTACATGGAGTCATGGACAACAAATGATTTCCAATGTAATCATCGAAATGATTGAGTTTAGCAATTGGATAGGTCTCGATCACAATTCAGTAGCTGTACATCGATCAAACATACTAATACCGCGATTGATAAAAATTGGACATCTACAACGTCACGTTGTCCACGAATCTGACCAACTAGTTATACATTAATAAATTAATATTATCTCCTTTAATTTTGAAGCATACATTAAGATATTAAGATGTGTGTCCAAAACTTCTCTCCATTTGCTATAACGACACTCAGCCAATTTTTAGCAACTTTCTGTTTCCCAATTACTGTAGATTTATTACCTTTCCACTAAGACATGTTAGAGGACAAACTCGAGATACAAAGAAAGAACTTGTATGAACTTGTAGTTCCATAGATATACAACGACTCCATCAATTACATAACATGGATGTCTAATCAAAGAATAAGCTTGCACATAATCCAGCCTAAAACCATTCAACGTTGAAATATAAAAAAGATTAAACCAAAAATGTTGATTTCTAAGTTATCAATGCTTTCTCGTCAAAGATGTAATGCACATGTAACATTAAACCTGTTCAGCCTCGTCAAACCCAGCAACGTTGACATGATGGAATAAACATTTGGGTCTTTCAGTCATCTATTTATCTCAAGACCTGAGAGGCAGGAAATTACTGACATACACAAGAAGATGACAGATGATGGCAACTTGGTAATTGGTGCTGAACTTTATTTTTTGGAGATGAAAGGCTTAACTGATTCTACAACAACCTGTTTTCAAAATGAAATGTCAAATTAATGTGATGATTATTGATAAATGTAGACAAGTAAATTGCACGAAATAACCATCAAAGTCTTATCTATGCTTTGAGAAAGTCACTGATTTAGATTGTCATTATACCCAACCCAAGGCCTGATCACGGGGCAAATAATAAAACAAGCAATTACCACATGCATGCTATTAGCACCCATATTACCAGGAAAGTTCATTACCAAAACGGAGTGTGTGACAGTAAGATAAAGACTCTGAGAAAATTTGACACCCGAAGAAGTTTATGTTTTATGTATATTTTTTTTTCATTAAGAGAATTTATCATCTACCATTGAGAATTAGCCTAAAGATTTACTTGTAGTCTTACCCTGCCATCATAGGATAATGATGCAAAGATCCATGGTTCACGAGAACTCCATGTGATCCCTGTAACATGAATAAAATGTTTGTGAAGAAAAGTCTGTGTCTGGAATGATGTTTTGTATGTATGTTAGAGCTTAAAACCATGTCAAATTTGGCAAAAGAAGCAAAAGCTAAACACAACTAAAGATGGATTGAAAAACTTGAACCTCTTACCATAAATGCTGTCTTCATAATCACTGTACGTATTAAGCAACGGATCAACCCATCGGGCAGATGAATCAACTTGTCTGCTAAAAAGTAAGCATAGATGAATAAAAAGTAGTCCTAAACTAAAATGTAATATAGTAATATCCTAAGATAATAAGATGACCTTTCAGTTGTCAACTCATCATGATTTGTTGAGGCAAGCCACAAGTTGACAGTTGAATCCGTACCAGCACTCTGTAACATCCACATTCCATGAAAAATAACTAAATATCCCCTACATGATAATTTAGTATGCAGACAACCTTTGACCAACAAATGGACACCAGTAAGAGATTTAGAAGTCATTAAAAATGCATGTTTGTATGTGTGCGTGCACATGTGGGTGTGGGAAAAAGCTTCTCTAAAGCAAGTTTATATCTAAAGTAAGCAATTAAGGGTGTATCCACCCTCAAACTTTAGTTGGATAAGCTCACCATCCACTTTAAAATAAATCAAGGATCAATACACCCTTCGCTTTAGAAACAAGCTCAATTAAAAGGATCTACATCCCTCTGTGTGTGTGAAAGAGAGAGAGAGAGAGAGAGAGGGAAAGGGAAAGAGAGAGAACCAAGATCATTCCATCATACTCTGGGTTACACTTGACAGTCCAAGTCCTGGCAAATGGCAATACAAGTAATACAGACTGCCAATCAGATGTCTGAAAAAATAATATGAAATAGTATATTTTCATTTTAGACAATATTTTTAACGGAATAAAGAAAAGTTATTTGTGCTTTAAAATTATGATTGTAACAACATACGGTAAGCACTGAAAATACAGCAGTAATTTCCCCCTCTGCTTTCATTTTTAGTTTTCTTTCATTTTTTCCACAACAGAGATGATTGAAAATTAGAACATAGTAGGGTTCTTGGACTGGGAATATAGCTAAAACAAAAAAGTCTGCTTTGCAACTATACATGGTAGGTACCAATGAGTATGTCCTGGAAGCTCCTGGATGGGAACTTTAGGTTTTCTTAGATCCCAAATGTGTATCCCAGACTCATGTTCTGCAGTAACCTGTACAAAACATAGCAATTCAATTTGACAACATGAACAAATAGTGGCAGGATATTACCATCTCAGAAGGCAGTTGCTACAATAAACTCATTGAGTAGACGTGAGAAAAAGCATGCAATGCAAATCAAAGTATTTTAATACTTGGAAAACAAAAGCAAAAATAGTAATCTATGATATGTTTATTTGAATCTGTAATTGAATGTGAGAGACAAATGCTGACAATGTGAATTTCAGAAAATGTTAAAGAACACATTATCTCAAAACACATTATAAAACCAGTTTTAAGGTACGGTATACACATGTACATTATAATGAGGATCACAAAGTTCAACTCTTACAAGTATGTGCTGCTTTTGGGGATGGTAATCAACACTGCATACATGGGAACACTCGATTGACATAGTCTTCCTGTGATTCAAAGAATCCTATTAGTAGACATGAAATTCCTAGGGTACCAATTCAGACAAAAAAACAAAACTAATTGGTTTCAGAGGAATGTATATTTGTCTCCCAGCACCCCCCCCCCCCCCCCCCCCCCCCCCCCCCCCCCCCCCCAATCCTGAACTTCAAATGAAACAAGCATTTCACTAAACCAAAGAAAAAAGCAGACTTGCAAATGCATTAACTTCCAAAATTAAACAATATTGAACAATTTTTCAGGATGCCTAAGATCATATTACTGCATAATTCAAAGTTCAAAAAAACTAAACCAACTCCTTTCCTTGTGGGAAAAAAAGGAACCAATGCAACAATAAAATCACATTTTGCTCAATGTGGTGGAATATTGTCATCTCATCAACTAAAATAAACCAGTAAAAAACTGAATGATGTTATATGAACATTACATACTTCATTGTTCTGACATCCCAAAATTGGAGATACGATTCACAAGTTGCAGCAACAGAACTCATATCATGTGGATCCCATGCCCCTCCAGATAACTTGTGCAGCATACCAGCTGAATCTTGCGATTGTACCTGATTTTTTGTGTGAATTTATTGAAAAATGGTGGAGGAACTAAGTCAAAATCATCAAAAAAGTTTCAGGAATTTACAAATAGTAGTGGCCATAATCACACAAGTCTATGATTATTTAAGTCCCAACTAAATCTCGAGTCCTAAATTTTCGAACTACAGTTACATACAATATTATTTAACACCAACTTCCCAGAAAACATTGTGGTATTTGACTTGAAATAAGATTGGAAACTAATATCAATATCAGATTTTCCAACCCAAATACCCTTAAGGGAACAAAATTAAATCCATTATGGACCATGTGTATGGCCCGCTACTGAGTCACTTTTATCATGAACTTAATCATCATAGATTTGTTTTAGGAAGTCCATTGACCTATATCTTCACTCATCTTCAACCATTCATTTTCTATAATGCCACTCATTCAAATAACTTTATAAGATTCAGTAACAAAAATCAATGATAATTGTTCATATATAACAATTAAAGGAATGTATACTGTAAAATATTTTTCCAATTACTTTTGAATTTTAAATGCCTAGATAAAAGAGAGAAATTATCCGCTTCATTTTTGCACAAGACGAAATGATCTTTCATTGTTTACTTTCTCCATCACATTTTCTTCCTCTTCCAATGTAGGATTCATTAATCCGTTCACTATAACAAGTGATGCTAACTTGAATAATGATAACATGTTATTTTGTACTAACATGTTTTTCCTGTATGTACATATGAAAAAAAAATGTGTGTATTTGTGTCACAAAAGGTGTACCATTCCATGAAATTCATACCTGAGCAGTTTTCTTTGAAACATCTAAATTCCACAAGTACAAGTTTTCATCGTTGATGCTGATCAATTTATCATGCCTTCCAGATGGCCACCATAGAATACTGTTTGGTGGTGAATATTTATTACGGAATACAAATAAATGTATCAAATTCAAAGTGTTAAATAAGCATATAGTAAACAGGAAGATTATTAAAGATTAATGAATAGACTTAATTACATTTTTTTATCCCCACTAATACTTTTACAGCAATCAAACGCCTCAAATTTTGTAACTGGAAGTTCAAGTTCCATGTGAATCTAGTGTCCAATTACATACAGAAGTTAGTGACGTAGCCAATTATTTACATATATGACATGACATTTTACTGAGTCAAGCTCAAGCACCTTAATGGACTCGCTGGAAGTCTTAATCTATTTAAATATATCATTCTATTATACTTAAATGTGTCAATGTATATTTTATTTAAATTGGGGATTAATTAAGTCAAAGTCACTGGTGAATTCAATAATATGTAACTCAGTACAATGCCGAGCCATATATGTAAATTATTGGTTACATCTCTAATTTCTATTAGTAATTCAACAAAGTGCTTATATAAGGATCTAATTTCTTTAACTAGAAAAATAGAGAGATTGATTACTTCCAACAACTATCAGTGGCAATCAGGTGATAATAGAGGAGCTAAAAGTGCAATTAAACCTAAATAATAGAAGCAAATTTTCCGGGAGATAGCTATAAGGGTAGTCCAGTAGTGTAAAGTAGAGAAATGATTCCTTGCTTAATATCGTCACTTAACTAATTCCCCCACATCTTCAGATATAATCTATAGAAAAATGACATAGTACATAATGGAAGCCAAACTCTCGAGGTGCAAAAGATAACACCGAAATATCATTCAGAGTCAAGAGCAAACGGGAATTGCAAACTCACCATTTAATCTTGCCAGAATCAGTGTCGAGGGAGGTAATTCTCTCTAGCTGAGGTGAATTTAACTCGCCATATAACTCGGGGATCTGCCATATTGCTGCCCCATACGTTTCGCCTATAAATTAGAACATAAAGGTAATCAGAAGTTTTCCTAACCTAACCAAGAGCCTTTAAATGATGCACAAGAAGCACAGGCTATCTCAACGTACGGGAAAACACTTACAATGTCAAAATACACACAAAAAATAAAATATAAAATAAAAGAGGTTTATTACCGTTAGAGTAGACGGTTGAAAAGATCCGTTGATCAAAGGGACAAGAAACAAGGTCCCAGATCTCGTTGGGATGAGAGAACAATCCCTCGCAGAAAAGTTCGGTTCCACTCGACGAAAGCCGAATCAGATGTACCTATCACGGAAGATTCACTCAATTACTTTCTACAGGGATCAAACTATAACAAGCGGAATAGGAGCGCGAGAAACGAGAGATATAAAAAAAAGGGAGTATGTAATGTACCTCATTTTCTTCTTTGAGGCTGAGAGTGCCGGCGAGGAAGCTAGTGTGATCTGTGTCTGCCTTCACATCGGATATGCATCTAGCCTATCATATCAAAGAGTATAAGAAATGGAATAGTTAATTAAATAGATGCAGAAAATTTGTGAGGGTTTTGTGGGTTGGACCTGATATTTTAGACCGTATCCGATGCCTGAAGATGCAGCTTGCATTGCTCTTTCTTTTCTTGGAGGCGGAATCTACTGCTACACCCACCGTGCGACACCTCAATCCAATGTAGAGTTGCTGACACACTGCCCTGAGAGAGCAGAGTTAAACACGGAAAATGGCAAAGCCGTCGCTTGCTGCTCTCTGTTTTTTATTTTTTCTGAAACCGTGTTTAAGGGCCAGTTGTCTAGACTTTCGCAGTAGTTACAATGGGCTTTAAGTAAAGCTCTATCCATAAAATGCCCATTAAGCATTTTGGGCTTCTTCCTTAAAAACCCATGAAGCCCCTTATGGATGAAAAACAGCAATAATTTATGGATGATGGAGTTTTCCCAATTAGCTGATGTTCGTTCCTTTTTCTGGGGTTTATCTTCTTTTTAAAAGTTAAAGTTTTATCCCTAGAGAAGGTTTGACGGGGAATAAGTTTTATTTTTTGGGAATTTTAGATTGAAATTTTTTATTTGATGAATTAAATAATTATTTTTTATATATAGAATCAGAAATAATACTAGTTTATAAATTCGATTTTAAGCCAAACCTTAAAAAGTTTTTACAATAGGTAAAAAAAATCAAATTCTAACTTTAAATTCAAGAATTAAGTCAAGTTCAACCTTTATAAAGTTAACTTCATCATGTCTATTTGTATTCCTAATTACAAACTACGTTCCCAGTTAAGCCCTCGTACCTCGATAGTAAAGTCAATGTTTGGCCTAATTATCAAGTATTAAAGTTAAAAAAAAAAAAAAAAAAAGAGTAAACTTCAAATATGGTTGGCACTTAGTAGTTACAAACTTCTAAAACGTTAGGTTGGGAAAGAATGTATCCTACTTGCTTATCTTGAGGTTTACACTTCTCGCGAAATTTATTTATTTGAACATTTTTGTTCTAATTTTATCTTATAAGCAAAAATAACTATTGATTTATGGTATGCAGATTGTTATCCGTCTCTAGTTTTTATAATGATTTAGCTGGGAGGAAGAAGCATGAGAAATACGTGATGTCAAGAGAAATGGAAGTTAACCAACTTTTTTTTTATACAAAAGTAATTGAAGAATGAGGAGGGATTTAAACTTATGACCTTCATTTTTCTTTTCATCACTTAAATAACTAAGACGATTAACTTGTTTCGTCCCTCAAAATGAACGATAGTTTAATAAATAAATAAAAAAACTTGTTTTTTAGTTAACGGCTAGTTCATTTTTAGATAAAAACTTATATATTCGATCAATTAGAGAAATGGGAGATAAGTGGACAAAAAAACATAAAATTCAGATCCATAAGCTATTGTATATATCAAAGTACCGGATTAATGTTTTGATTAGTTTTTTCACGATATTAGTCGTGGGTCAATTATTTCTATTTTATTTTTATATTTCCTACATGGTCTATCAGAGGCCATGTTCCTTTCAACATTTAAAATTAATCGTGTAGGATAAGAATATAATTGTGACAATTTAAAGTAATGATGTTGATGTTTAAAGTGGTGTTAGTTTGGGGGTTATCTAATTTGCTCCAAATAAGAATAAGATTAAACAACTCATTGCACTTAATTGATGTGGTAATTCTCTTATATATGTAAGTTAAAATAATATAACTGTAGGTATTAATTATTCTAAGTAGATGTCATGAGATTGTTTAACCCATCTTACTTTGAGTCAATCAGACAACCCCTTTAGTTTGAAGACAGAGAAAGAAATTCACAAGGTTTGTTAATTGCTAATTAATTGAAACAACCATCGTTACCAAACTCCACCCAAGTCAGTCCTTTGCGTGTCTAATTGTAGTATCTTGATTTAAATAACTTGTTTTCCCAAATTTAAAAATACTATCAATCTTTTATTTTTCATTTGATAAAATATTAATAATGAAAATATCTCTTATATATTTTTATTTAAATTTAGTCGGATATAACGCATTACATAAAAAATTTACTGTCATTATCTTTTACTTGTGACACATGAAGTTATATGATTTTTTAAATATTAAATCTTGACCATTCATTTTTAATTATACAATATAGATTTATTTCTTTCACTCTTACGTGATGTATCATCTCTCTCTCTATATATATATATATATTATAATTTGAACTGTTTTTATTTCATTTAAAAGGCTCGAACTATTGAATTAGACTCTCCGAACCCATCAACCTTGCATATAATTGAGTGACATGTTATACCTAAAATCTTTTTGGACTATATTTTTTTAATCAATAAGAAATTCTAGCATCACACTTTTTTTAAATACACTTTTTTATTGTTGATATTAAAAATAATAAAATTTTGTGATTCTCACATTATATTTGATATTTTTTTACGATGAGTGACAAAATAGGTCAACATGCTCACCCCACATGAAAATAAAGAGTTCATAATTAAAGTCTATCCTATTTATACTCAAGGTGATAGGTTGATCCGTCAAACACAACAAATTTTAAAAAAATAATAATAAATATTTTTTTTAAAAAAAATTATGTTTTATAAACATTAAATAATAAATACTTATTAAAAATTAATCCCCACTTATTTTTAAATAATTTACATCCATATTTTGCACTAGACTCAACCAACCTTGTAAAGTTGTTTGCATGTATGTACAAGAGTTCAACTTCAATCCCATGGTTACAAAGAGCAATGGTACTCAAATATCCATTTATTTAAAACATTCCACAAATACATCTTATTTA
Source organism: Glycine tomentella (assembly GCA_007407185.1). Classification (NCBI taxonomy): domain Eukaryota; kingdom Viridiplantae; phylum Streptophyta; class Magnoliopsida; order Fabales; family Fabaceae; genus Glycine; species Glycine tomentella. The sequence continues at coordinate 99,064 of PYAF01002198.1, read as the reverse complement.
TCATTTTCTATATTTTTATTACATCACAAATTGTATAATACCTATATTTTTTTATTTGCATGTGATTTATAACATAAGAGATATCTATGAAACATATTTCATTTAAAAGATATCAATGTGATTTGAGTTGGGTTAGGCAACCACAACTAAAAGTTATAATCTATGCTACGAGTTCTATTTTTTTAACAGAATATTTTACGACTTTAGTTAATTTTTAAAAAATTATGAATTTAAAGTTGTAGGATTTTTTTTGTTTTTTCTTTTGAGGACTTTAAAGTAGTTGATTTAAAAAAAAAATAATTTTTACTTTTTTAGTTTTTTAGTTTTATTTAATATTTTTTATATATTTCTGATTTAATTTTATTTCAATATTTTCTATATTTTTTAATATTGTTTTATTTAATATAATTTTATCAAATAATATTAAATTTTTTAAAAATTAATTAATTTTACTATTATCATCAAGTAAATTAGAAATTTCATACAATAATATTAATATTTATTCTATAAATTACTTTAATATTAATAACAAAAAATAATTTAGTAATAAAAGTAGTTGTTAAAATAAAAACAACATAATATATTAATATAAAATGAATAATACAAATTAAATAGAAGTATAAAAAATAAAAATAATATTAGTCGTTAAATTTTTTACATGGACAATTACTACAATTATTTTTTTCAGTTCTACACAATGATCATTTCTTATACTTTCTCATTGTCTTTCATTGTTTTGAAGGATGAAACATAAAATATGAACCCAAATATTAAGTCCATTAATCTTGGCTTCCAAGGAAATGAAAGTCATGTTGATAAACTTTGTAAATATTTTTCAACTTAAATAGAGGATCAACAATTGTAAATATTTTTCAACTTAAATAGAGGATCAACAAAATCATCATTATTTAAATTGTAAGACACACCGTTGCAATTGCATCTGAACAAGGAATTTAAAGTGTTTGAAATTGTCCACAATCAGACAATCATTCATTCGATATCATAGGACATGTCATTGCTATATAAAATGTATTAAATAAAACAATATAAAAATATAAATAATATTGAAATAAAATTAAATACAGAAAATATATTAAATAAAATAATATACCCAAAATTAAGAAAATATTAAATAAAACTATATAAAAATATATTAAACAAAATATTATTAAAAAATATATACAAAATATTAAATAAAACTAAAAAAGTTAAAATAATTTATTTATTAAATAATTAAATTAAAATAATTTTTTAAACAAAATATAAAAAGATAGAAGTCTTAAATTAAAAAAACTTTAAAACTTTACAGTTGTAAAAAAAAACAAATTAACCCTACGATTCTAAAGTCATAATTTTTTTATAAAAAAGTTAGTTTAAAAATATGATAACATCGATTACAATATCCAATTCTAAAATCATAATAGATACTAGGACTTACCTTTTTTGAATAATAATTCAAAAAAATCCCTAAATAATAATTAAAAAAAATGATATCCAGACGATGGTTTCGCGCAATAACCACCTTTATTAGAAAATACATAAAAGTAAATGTTTGTTGAGAAAAGAATAAGAAGATGACGATACACGTTCTTGATCGAAACACGGCGTTACAATTAGGTGTATGTGTGAATGGGAAAACCCTGTGGGAACTTTTCAAAATTATCATTCTGTAGGGTGGTACCTCCCAAACTTCTCGTCATACCAAATACCCGCATGGTATGGTACCCGCCACCTTCATATATAAGTCAACACCAATTCTCACCAAAGCATGCTCCTTTCATCATTTGAATCATATTGCTCTCTCTCTGCGTTAGTTGTATCGCACATCATCACATGACCATAAAATTACCCTTAATTTATCAGAAGAAGAAGCTAGGTAGCTACTAAAAACGGAAACCTCAGGGTTTTGTGAAAAAAGCAAAAGATGTTACAGAGTCCCAGAAAGTTTGTGACGCCCTTTACTAAATGGGTTTCTGATCTCAATTGGCGTTTAGGTTTAACTGGGTTGATCATCCCTCTGGTTTTATTCAGCACGTTCTTCTCTCTGCATTATTCATCCACTTCAAACGGTTTCTCAGCCTTTTACCCTGTTCAGCAGTTTCTCTTCAACCTCCCTTTTAAGTTTATCAGCGAGGACGATCCTGTTATTTCCAAGGATGAATTGTTGCGGTCGAAAATTGCGGTGTGTTTGGTTGGTGGTGCCAGAAGGTTCGAACTCACGGGACCCTCCATAATCGAAATGGTGCTCAAAGAATACCCCAATTCGGAACTTTTTCTTCACAGCCCGTTAGATAAAAACACGTTCAAGTTCTCGCTCTTGAAATTTGCGCCAAACATCGCCGCCGTTCGAATCTTCCACCCCCAACCGTTGCCGGAGAACGATTCGTATGTTCGAGTCCTCACCGCGCATAACTCGCCCAACGGAATCCAGGTAATTTCGCTTCTATTTTCTCTTATTTATTTATTATTACTTTTTTCCCTTTTTGGATTCCTGAAAACACCACTTCAGAATCATATTGTTAAACGTATTGCTTATTTTGTGGCCTGTTTCTTTTGAAATAATAATCAATAATCAATATGGACCACCAGCTGTTTACGTATATATAAGATTGTTACAAATTACAGTGAAATTATATTATTATTATTTACACTTCTTTGTATTCTTTTAATTTTTAATTTTTTAAATAGTAACTCTTGCGTACACTTTTTACTTTTTTAGGAATCTCCTTATTGTGTGATCAATTAGTTTTAATTTTATGGAAAAATCTGAGCGAGTTGCTCGGTCAGATTTTTGTACCTTTGCAGATATTTTCATATCAGTATCAAATTCTTTTCTTTTTCACCTCCCCTTCCAGAAACCAGAAGTCTATTTATATTTAGGATGCTATCTTAAAAGAAAAGTAAAATATATTATCAAATATCTTTACTTCCACTACATTTCATCTTCCTAACTCACGTAGGTTGGTTAAAGGAAAAACTGTCAAGGGAACCCAATCACTTATGAGTGGGACAGAATATTTTAACTGTATTAAATACATTAGGAGGTTATTATCGTAGACACGTAACACGTTCACGTTAGGTCGTGTATTTATGTATACGTTTATCTTAAAAGTATACTTTTCTCTAAAAAGGATACTTTGTATAACTTTATATTTATGTTAAAAGTTAATTTAGGCTTTTTTTCAATAAAAAAAGGTAGTATTTTTCTAACAAAGGTAGTAACGTACGTTCTTTTAAGAATTTATAATCATTATATAATAATAATAATAATAATATAAAATATGATACTAAACGTGAAATAAATTTAAACTAAACAATATTTGAAAAGTTACTTTTCTATTTTATATGAAGTTATTATTAAATTCAATTTGATAAGATCTGTTTGTATTTTTGTTTACACAACTTGATATATCTCTTGAAAAAAAAACCTTGATACAAAATAATATATTTTCCACGTTTAGGCGAAAAACAAATAAATTTGCCTTTTCCTACTGGAATATATTTTTCAGTTTTTATGTAATATCCAGATCAGATTGTTTGACACATTCAATTCGTTGGCAAAATTCTTTTGAAAATGTTCCTGAAAAAAATTGGGATGATAAAAAATATTCATTTAATCTTATGATATATTTTAAAGATAATTAATTATAACATACAATATTAATTTTTAATTTTTAAATATTCAAATAAATAATGGAAGAAGCATTTCCTTCTCGCTTTTTTCACTAGCTACCAGTGAACCACTTTTGTACGTTGCTGCAATTCTAGCCCGCAACCATCTTTATTTATAGCTAAATTAATTCACAGCCTGTTATACTTTTTACTAAATATGTCTACAGTCTTGTAGATCTGTTAATTCTTTATTCATTTAATTGTTTAATACTTTACATATTTAGGAGTTGGATAAAATTTGAAACTTAATTTGGAGAGTTAGGAGGCAGTTTTCAGTTTTGGTAGGGTTGGCAGGGTAATGTGTGAGGGCAAGTCCTTTTTTTCTTAGTCTCAATGATTTATGAACTTTAATTGCTAAACCAGTAAAGCTAAGCCAAACTTGCTTAGAGTTGAAGTATATATTACGCGAACGTAAATGCTAATTATGACTGAATTTAATTTACAAACTAAATGCTAATTATGATTTAAGTTATTAAGCAGGGGCTTCTTCAGTACTTTAACCTAGTGGAGGGGTGCCTAACGATGATAAAATCACATCAACAGAAGCACAACTTCACGTACGACTGGATAATCCGAACACGTGTGGACGGGTACTGGAACGCGCCGTTGGGTCCCGAAAACTTCGTTCCGGGAAAGTACCTGGTCCCACCGGGCTCCTCGTACGGAGGACTCAACGACCGTTTAGGAATCGGCGACCTCAGAACCTCGACGGTGGCACTGTCGCGTCTCTCTTTAGTTCCAAACCTGGATTCTGCTGGCTTCAACAACCTCAACTCGGAGGCAGCGTTCAAGGCCCAACTCACAACGCTGAACGTGAGCCACGGGGCGAAACGACTCCCGTTCTGCGTCGTTTCGGACCGCAGGTACGATTTTCCGCCGGGGCGGTTCGGGGTGCCGGTGGCGGCGCTGTCGAGCCCGGGCCCACTGAGTGGGGCCAAGTGCAGGCCGTGCAGGCCGGTGTGTGAGGGTTTGTGCGTGGAGACTGTGATGGATAACGTTGAGAAGGAGTGGAGTTGGACCCATTGGGAAAACGGTGCGCTTCAGCTTTGCGACGCTCACGATGTGTGGGAGAGTGGTTGGGAGAAGATTTTTGACCGGGTTTCTGGGAACAAATTTGCGGCGGCTAGGAAGAGAATTCAATCTATGAGAATGGGGGGGTGCGTTAAGGATTTTGTTCAGTTGAGGAAAAGGAGTGCGCATTGGAGTGCGCCTCCGGTGGATGAGATTTGTACATTGGGTTTGAGTCCACCGTGAACACCTTTTCTTTCTTTCTTTTTCCTTTTTATTCTTTCTATCGTTTGTAGGTACAGTGCACACAATTTAGTTAAGTAATTACTGGGTTTTCTTCATGAAAAGTTGGCAGAAATAGGAGAAATATCATTTTTTTCCCGAAATTTAAATATACTAGTGGGTGCGAATATGACACTCTTATAATTAAAATACTATTAGTAAGTAGGGGTGTTCGCGGTCTGGATTGGATCGGTTTTGAAGAAAAAATCATCCGATCCAATTCCTTCGGTTTGGTCATTTAATCATCCATTCGGTTTGAAATTTTTTTCAAATCCGATCCAATCCAATCCAATTTTTTTCGGTTTGGATTGGATCGGTTTTCGGTTTTTTAAAAAGTCTAAAAATAAAACTTATGAGAATTATTTTTATCAAAATAAGGAGTATCTAACATAAACAAACACATTCATTGGACAAAAACAAACATCATTTTCTAATTTTCATTAGACAAACATGTTAATTGGACAAAATAAGAAACAATGTATTGCATTTTTGATTTTTGGGCTATGATGGGGAATAGGCCCAAGTAGATAAGGGGTAAAGTATAGTTTATAATTGGATCGGTTTGGATTGGATCGGTTTTCATCGGCCAATCCGAAAACCGATCCAATCCGGTGAAAATTTTCGGTTTTTTTTCGGTTTTCGATTTTTCGGTTTTCGGTTATTTCGGTTTTCGGTTTTTCGGTTCGGTCACCGCGGTTTAGATCGGTTTGGATCGGTTGATGAACACCCCTATTAGTAAGTACTTCGTGTAAACGAAAATAGAGAGAGATAGAGAGAGAAACTTTTAATCTTTTAATAAAAGATTAATATTACATAATTATAGTCTATATATGAACATTTTAAAGGTAGTTTTTTTTTTAATACAACAGAAACGGAAAAACAAGAGCATGAGAAAAAAAGAAACTATGGACAGAAACTCCTAAGTCCTAAAGCATCAGAAAACAGAGAATGTTTCAGATCATTAGGACAGTTTTCCCACACTTGAAAGAGAGAATTTAATCGACAGTTTTGATGAGTGATTAAAACTGGGATTGATTTGGGAGTTAACTGAGAGTTAATCATGCATGATAATTGAAAAATAATTATGAATAATATTAATAAAATCTCTATGCACCAAACGTGAAATTTCTCCAGCATCAAATATCTTTTATTTTTTAATTTTATTTTTATATTTCTCGTCCCTCTCAAATAATAATCAGTACGAAACATTTTTTGTAAAACTGCACGATCATTTTGTTTTCTGCCAATTTGTTTTACACTTCTTAATTTTTTCCTATTTTTAAAAGGATATTGGTCCACGTACTCAATTCGTGTATTTGGTGTTGTTTCTTTCGTAACAAACAACAATGTTGAGTAGCATAATTTGTCCTCTTTTATTCATCTAACTAGTCTTAGGACCCGTGCGCATACGCACGGGACGGCTCCGCTTCGCTCCGCCGTGGTATGCTAGATTTGTATAAAAAAATTTTAATGTTTAATGATTAAAAATTATTGTATAAACAAACATAAAAATTAAATGTAAATGATAGATTGCTAAATGTATTAGATAAAAATAAATTAAGGGCATAGCACGGCGGAGTAATGTTGCATATTTTGTTGCTTTTGTAAATTAAAAGTAAAAGATAAATTGCTAAATGTATTAGCTAAAAAAAAATTTAAATATTTAGATTTAAGGTTAATAGATTAACAGTAGAAGAGTTGATATAGTGAGTAAATAATAACTAACTCTGATAAAGCAAGCATCAACATGCATTATTATAAGTTTAGAATGCAAACTTAACAAAATATGATGGTCAAGTGCCATAAGCATAATTATAATACAAGCTATTCAAAATATAAGATAAAATTATAATTACAATAATAAAACATGGTTTTGATCAGAGTTAACACAAAAGGTGTGTCTAACAAATATACCAATACACATAGTTCTTGTTGGGTTCAGGAAACTCAATTACAAACTCCATTTGTGGTTTGAAATTGTTGTCTCTTGCAAATGATTTCCATCCAGAGCTGATTTTAACATATTGGCGTGAATGGTTGAACTCAATTTTCCATGTCTTGGTTCGATTAAAAACAATATGTGTGAATGATGTCTTAATTAAGAAATCATACATGTCTCTAGGTAGATGCTGCAAAATAGATTATGCATTTTTAGAATTTGATATATGCATATAAAGCACTATAGTTTTAAATTTATGTAGTATGTAAGTTAAGAAAAGCTTACCAAGGCATTGGAATTGAGATGGTGAGTGGCCAAGAAAATGCGAAACACAATGGCGTTAGGGTTTGTTTTGAAAAGAGAATGCCATTGTGGAAATGATTGTGGTAGAGAATTGCTTTTGTAAACAGTTATAAAGAATAGAGAATTGCCATAGAAGGTTAAGTTGATGT
>PYAF01002198.1:59029-76223 GCA_007407185.1 Glycine tomentella | reverse complement strand
TTTTATTCACACACCAACCACAATTCAACAATTACTTCTTTGTTCTTTATTATTTCTGTTTTTATTTTCCAATCATATATAATTAATATTATTGTAAAAATTACCCCAATCCCTGTGGAGACGATAACTCACTTACTCACTTTTATTACTTGTTAACGATCGGTGCACTTGCCGTATCAATCGCGTTAATCGCGCAACAGATACCAATCATTCATTACCGAAAAAATGCCTTATACTTTGGCTCAATTTAACTATAAACAACAACAGATGGCAAACATATTTCAAGCTATTTTACAAAAACTAACCTCCTTGTCAACCAATACGACCTCAATATTCAACCTAGCTCCTTTCGGAATAGTCCACATCTTTGTAGCTCGAACAGCAATTTTCCATGTTTCTTTTTCGTCATTAATTTCAGCTATGCGATTAATTCTTCGAAGTACTGCCAAACGAAAAAAAAAAAAGAATTTTAGATATTGGATGACTTAGCAATACTGCAATCGGCATCAGTAAAGGCAAATGTTCTGTACATTTAAAAACACTTACCAGAGGCCATCTTCAATTGAGGTGGCAGATGTCTCCAACTGGTTCAGAACAGCAGCAGCAGAAAGGTTGGTGTCAAACAAATTGTTGATGCTCAAACAACCGAATGCATTCCCAGAACTCAACCAAAACGGGAGAGACCGTAGAAGTTCGCTAAATGAGGAAAAAATGGAAAGCACAAACCATTAATAATAATCTGAGATAACGTGCAAAAGGAAAAAAGTTGGTGAGGTTTCAGATACACTGCAGAAACCTCACTAACAATTGAATTTCGAAAATCCCGCTTCACATGACAAAAGCTGGCTGGGTAAGTGATTGAGATGTCAAATTAGCAGAGTAGGTGAGGTGAGGTTTCAGATATACAGTGCTTCCAGCTTCTTCTCCCAAAGTTTTCCCGCTGCCTGCTGTGGATTTTTCAAAAATCCAGCTTCGGTGTACACCACACAAGCGGTAGAAGAAGCCACGTTTTTGTCCAAGCCTAACATTTGCTCTCAGGATGACAGCTGTGCTTTACAAAGCTGAAATGAACTAATATGAGGACACGTAGGATTTCCCAGCCTTCTTTTATATCAATAGAATAGATTACCTAATTATCCTTCCATCATTTTTCCATTTATTTGTATCATCATCATCAAATAATAATAATAATAATAATAAAATAGGAAAACAAAAATAAAAAATGAAGACGACAAACAAAAAGGGTGAAGAGAGGACGTGGAAGCTCGTATGATATGAGATTGAAAGGAAATTGATTTAGAGTTGATTCTCTACTTCGGTATTAGCATGTACGTACACACTGCAAAGGCAGTTGTGTCTCATCCCCCAATGCCACCATACCACTAGTACAGTACTTTACTACTTTCATAGCGCGGCACACGCCAATTCTCATCAAATTAGGCTAGCCACACTTTAACAGTGGAACAGGCACGTGTAGACTGTAGAGGGACCCACTTTCCCTTCCTTTCCTTCATTCTCGTTCTGGAGGGTGCTCACCTTAACTTTCACGTTCAAAAAGAGACAGACCCAACCCAACCACCCTACCCTGTTGGTCCTCTTCTCAAGTTTGTTCACGTGATTCCACCATCATCATCAACGTGAATTAATACAACACACTGCATGGCTCACTCATATCATACCTTCTTTTCCTCCGATCCATCAGAAAACTACACCAGCAGCAAGGCCCATGTATTCAAACCCCAAATCAAATTGCACTCCAAAGTAAATCCCATTCATTTGCTACGGCCACCGCCAACGTGAAATTAATACATTAGCCAACTCGAAGAAAAGAAGAAGCACTATCAGTTCTTTGATTCTATTCATGATTTTAAATTGTGGTCGCTGTCCTATTACGATGAGCTAGAAAACCTTTACATTGTGAAGAAATACAGCCACAATTACGGTCGTGATATGATTGTCGAGTGTAAAAATACCTATCATGTTAGGATATTAACGGTGATGGTGATAAATTAGCTACAGTTTTAAAGAAAAATAACAATAATTAAAAATATTTTAGGATGTTGGACAAGATTCAAGCGAAGAAAGACTTATTATATATGGTAGATACCTAGGCATCTAGAGACCAGAAAGGACATATTAAGTGGCAAAATGCTTTACGAAGTTAAAAATAAGTATAGATATGGAGATCCTTAATATAGATTAACCTTTTGAACTACTATTGAATCCATGTGTAACAAAAGATAACCTAATGAAATGAAACATCTTAGCATCGATAGCAAAAGAAAGCAAAGAGCAAGCCAAATGGGAGAATATTTTAATTGATTCTTAAATAAATTTTTTAATTTAAGAAATTAAAATTAATCTCTCGTGTATATTTTAAATTTTAGTTAAAACTCTATAAAATACATGTCATATTTGCTACTTGTTATCATTATTGAATGACTTCATGTCATTTTTAGTTCATTATGTTTAACAATTATTTCGCTTTAATACATTAAGTATAAAAGTTTCATATTTTGACCATTTTTCAAGTTTAGGTTAGAAATATTAATGTTTTATTAACTTTTAAATTTTAAAATAGTTTAACGTCACTTTTGATTCTTTATTTTAAAAGTTTTATGATGATTTTTTACGCTTTTGAAATGTATTGTTTGATCATTTCTTTTTATTTTCATTAGAAACGTTAATATTCATTAGTGTATTAAAATTTTAAATAGTTAACTTAACATAATGACGACTAAAAATTGACACTATCTTTTTCTTATTTAAAAAATTAAGATTACTAAGTAAATGAAGAAAAGACGGATTTGAAACTAGGAATAACAAAATCTTCATTATCATATTATTATTATTATTCAATTTAATCATTTAATAACGACAATAATTTCATCCACGAATTATTCTCAATCATAATGGATAAGAATCCATTCTCCTTCCACCACTTTGTCTCTCACCATTGACCCAAAAATATCTCCGCTCTTGTCTCTATCACAACCTCCCTATGTGACCAAAATTGTTGTCTCGCCCAACGACAACAATCGTCTTATCGCTGCCGCCAACAACAGCACATTGACAAAGACGATGAAGCATACCGACAATGTCCGGTTGTAGATGATGTTTGATCAATCGGACCAGTCAGAATCCCTCTTTATATTGCTTGTCTTCACCTAGCTCGGTAGATATTGGATGAGAAATCATCTACTTGCCTAGCCCAATCATGTGTGACAGTGTAGATCTTGCTCACAAACCTCTCAAAGAGTCACATTGTGACTTGCTCATTCAAATATGGTTTAATTGATAAGTTAAGGCCATATTTTTATCTTTCGTCGAAAATAACTCTTGTTCCTATCTCTCCAGATTTTGTTTCCAATAAAATAAATATATGAAAGATTTTGATTTTTTGGTGAGTATAAAATTTTTGTGATTAAAAAAAATTATGTATTGAGGTTATTATTCAATTTGTGTGATGTTATATTTTTAAACTTTTGAGATCTAGAAGGAATTAAAGATGAAGATAGACTTTTTTAAGTTGTTTACTTTTTAAAAATAAAATAAAGATAATGATAGGTTTTAACTACTTCTATGTAAAATTTATTTTAAAAAATTTAAATATCACCTTTATTTCATAATATTTTTTATTTAACTTAAAATATAATTTACGAAAATAAAATAATTACAAAACATAATAAACTAAAAGTGCCAAATGTGACCTTAAGGCTTAGTGAATTGCAGTAAGGAATCAATTTTTTTTAAGAGAAGTAATGCAGCTGAAAAGGCGACATTTACAAAAATTTTATTCTTTGGGTAGCGTATAAATGTAATGAACTTGTGGTACTGGTTCTCTTTTCTCTGCTTAGCTATTTCTTGCGGTTGTTTCTTTCTTCGTCTTGATCATGTTACGCACACTAAAAAAAAAAAAAAAAAAGACTTATTTCGTTACATTTTCAAGTTTTTTTAAGATTGTTTTATTAAGCACAAATCATTCCCCTTCACTTGTGTATTATTTTGTATTTATTTTAATACGGTTGAAATCACAACATTTTGACTAATGATTTATACTTGTACTCTACTATGATTCTGACTCTTAGTCTTATGAATTTTCCAATACATATCTACTTGAATACTTATTTTTGGAATGTATCATGTATGCATTAGCAAATTATTCCCACTTGTTTTTTTAAATGACTATGTAGCAAATTGTAACATCAGTAAGATAAAAATGTTGGCCGCCTAAAAGAAAACCAACATAAAGATGTACTCATTAAGTTACTAACAACAATAAGAAAATAAAATAAAAAACATAAAAGATGAAGCAACACCCTGATTATTATAGTGATTGTATTTACATATATTTTGTTACTGGATGTAAGACTGGCCAGTTATATCCAAATCTCTGTCCCCAGTTGAAAGGGGAAGATTGTGTTTGGGTTTGAAAGCGTCCTTATCAACGGGGCCATCAGCACTCTGGCTCTCACTTGCCGGTGGCTTTGTTTGTTTCTCCGGTTGCCCTTTCTCGGTACCGTACATTCCACCACCATAGGCACCATGTGTTACCGGCTCCATTCTTGAGATTTGGGGTCCTTCCCCCAGTTTTTGCTTTTCACCTTCTTTCTCCATTGGTGACACTTTCACCACCTCACTATTCAATTGCCACTCAATTTAATTTGAGGCCGAGTGAGTCCACCCCTCTCCTCCTTATGTACCCGTTTGGTTAGATGAAAAAAAAAAAAAATGAAGAAAAATTTTAAAATTTGAATTGAAAAAAAAATGAAAGATTTTTTTTTTAATTTTTATATTAAAAAATAATTTTTCTTTCTATTTTTTCTTCAAACAATCTTTTCTATTTTCTTTCTTTCCACTTTCTCACTTACCAAAGAAACCTACATCTTCATTGTGACCTTGTATGTTGCATGAGTGTCTTTTTTATTTACGTGGCAGCATATATCCATGCCACGCAACCCATGTTCTCTTTCAAACACTTCATGTAAACACCATACTGTTCCTTTTTATTCGTGTCTTGCACTTACGCTTGTTTTCTTTTCTAGAATTTTATCGGCTTAGGTCCATCTAAAATTGAACAGTGACCATGTTCTGTGGATGAAAAACTATGACAAATGCTATATCCAGTTCCCTTTTTTCTATGTACACACCCCTTTTGTTTTTGTTTCTATATCATTAATACTCTTTGTATCCATAATACTCTTATATCATTATTTCAAAAAATAATTTTCAGAATATAATAATTAAGAATGCAAAATTTAAAACAAAAATTCCGGAATATTAATAATTAAGTTCCAGAAATTACTTTTCAAAATACAGTTTTAGATTTTTCATTCTAAAAATTATTTTTCAGAATACAAAATTTAAAACAGTATAATTTAAAAACGTATTTCAATGAATGTTTGTCATGCAACACGTCCATCTCTTCTTTTTGTCATATCTGCGTAAATATATATTTTAACCAGCTACTTTTAGAGACGCGATCTTATTTCTAGCATGAAAAGTTTAACAGCAAAAGCATCTGTAGATACTTTAAATTAGTTTCAAGACATGCAAGAAAATTACTGTATAGCACAAATAACAATAATCAGTGTTTTTAAGGTTACATAGTGTGCACTCAAAGCTAGATTTCCATGGGATCTAAAGGATGTCAAAGTGGGATGAATCACTGTTTGCTAGTTTTTTTTTTTTTTCCTTTCTTTCTAGAAGTACTCCAAAATGATAATGACATAATGAATTATAGTTAATTAGTATTAATTACAAAAAATCTGAACGTAAACATGACCAGATGCGCACAAACTCACGTCTAAGAAAGTTGAAATTAATCAGCAATTAAGTATGACCGTTAGTTCTGGAAAGTTAATGAAAAATGATAAGTTGTATGCATCAAAACAATTTCAGTTATAACATCAACAATCACATTAAAAGATGAGAACACGAGACATGAAAGACCAAAACTTCACTAATTATGCTATTTCGTAGTCTCAAACTCGATATAATAACCATCAAATCAATATCTATGGATGTGTTAGTTTTCATGCTTTATACACAAAATTTAACATGGATACCGTGCAAATCTAGTGCCACAAAGCAATTGCAAAGAACATAACTACAAGAGTGATAAGACTATTTTTATTTGAACAATTTCCTTTGTTACAATGGAAAGCATATTCAGTGATATTAGAATTTAAAGTATTCATATTCAGTGACTTTTGTGAGCAGTCATTCCATAATCAGTGACACCATGAGATCAATTAGAATTTCTTTTTATATATATATTGATCTTATTATTAGAAGCGAAAACTAAGTACGAGGAGTCAAAGCAGGAAGAATCGGAAATTCAAATATATATAATGGCATGCATTGGCGGTGATGATTTCCAGCCGCACCTGGAGCCACCATTCTTGACTCCAGCTGTTCATCAGCCGTCCACCAGCTGTCCGCACATGGAGTTGTCTGCCAGCTATCTTCCAGCCTCACCTCAAGCTGTCCACCAGCTGGCCACCACCCATCCTCCAACGTTCACACCCAAACTCAGCCTATAAATAGAGGTGCCAACCTCAGTTGTAAGCATCACTTAGACACAGAGAAACACCAAGAGTGAATTCATCCAAGCAGTGAGATTTCCTAGTGAGTGTTGTGTCAGTGGTCTGAGTTTGAGAGTTTTTGTTTTGAGTTTTGTAAATCTCTGTAATTCTATTCTTGTGAGTAATAGAAGCTGTTTTTCTCTCAAATTCGTGTGTACCAACACCCCATTGATCCGTTGGCCTCAACAGGCGGACCCACGATGATTCTTATGTCCGCGAGTGCGGACATAAAAATTTTGATGCATGCATGATGGTTTGGTGGTAGTGGAGTTGAACTGCGGTGGAGAGGGTGGTGGACTGGTAGTGATGGTGGTTTTGTGGGTAAGAAGAAAGAGAGAAAGTTGTGAGGGGTGAAGAACCCCAAAGTAAAGTTACCATATGTGGAAGTTAGTGTTTCAGTGTCCTTCATGGATTGAGATGATGTGATCGTGTCTATGGCAGTACCAACGTCCAAGAAGAGGCGCGACAGGAAGGAATGGAGAATGAAGAAAGGCGCAGGAAGAGGCCAGCGGCACGGCAGCAACCAGTAAGAGAAGGAGAAAAGAATAATATATAAAGGCCTAATTGCTTTTTTACCCACTTTTTTTCTTTATGCAGTTTCTATATAACTTTTTGAAATAAACTTTTGTGTTTTTATTTAGATAGTTATTATTTATAATTTTTTTTATTTTTAATATATTTTAATTATGTTATTAACTTTAATTTTTTAATTTTTATTTTAGATTTTTCAATATAAAATTATGAATGATTTTTTTAATATAAAACAACTACATTTTTAGTAGGTTCATAACCTTGTTCATAAAGTGTTGATTTAAATTTTATTTAAAAATAAATTTTCAGAAATGCTGCCCCCAAACCCCATAATTAAGTGTGTAGACATAAATAAACTTTTCTAGCCACTATTGGCATGCTACCTGGTGGTCCATCTGGTGTATGAGAAATTTGTTATTTTTAATAAACAAGATGTGAGCTTCATGGGGCTGATAGCATTAAGTGTTAGATAGCCTCTACAATCAAGATAAATCATGTTTAGGTGAGTTAATTTTGATTTTGATCAATTTCTTTATATTTGAATTGTTTTCAAAATTATGATATAATCAATTATTATGCATAAAAATCATAATAGAGTTGAAGAAGTAGAAGTTCTACCAAAATCAATTCTACAATAATCAATTATATAAAATCAATTTCATTCAAAAATTAATTTTATCACCATCAATCCAAACACATACTAAAACAATTACTTGGTAATAGAGGAGTCAACGCAGGAATTTTTTACTTACGTGCACAAATCCGTTGGGGTTTAGGCATATGATTTTTTTTTATTGATTTTTTGGATTTAAGGACTTGCATATGGGTGGTGTTTTATTGGATCCCCATTCACAAGTCATCTTGCATATAAACTCTCTGTACATCTTGACAGCAGATGTATACCCTATATTAATATTATACTAATCATTTGCTTTTCAAAAAAAAAAAAAGTACGAGGAGTACATTAGTTTGACAGCATAGACCTTCTTTACATCAGCAGCACCCCACAAATAAACCCCAAACACCTGCCCTTTCCGAAAGGTAAACATTAATAATACAAACTCTGGAACTAATCACAAGGCATAAAAGTATTCCTGCAACTACACATAAAAATAACTTAAATATGCAGAACACATTTGTTGCACTGTCCCTAATATTAGAACACATGATCAAGCAAGGGATGAAGAAAGGAATACCGCAGCAAGAAATTGAATGGAGGTAAAAAGAAAAAGGGAGTGAAAGAGAGGAAGAACTTGATGGAGGGTAAGTGTCTCGTTGCCGTGAGAGGGGTGTATTATTGCTCGGGGAATGTAGTTAGGAAAATAGGGAAGTGGATATAGCATTTGCCGAAACTATTTAACAGGGACAAAAGTTCGTATGGGCCTGTTTTCCTTTTCTTTTGAGCTCTGTATCCCATAGAAAAAAAGGAAGCAATGTTTTGCGACGACGATGATAATAATAATGATAATAATAATAATATATTATTATTATTATTATTATTATTATTATTATAATAATAGACGTCATTTCATATTTTACTTCATTATATCACTCAATTATAGATTCTTTTATCTATTTATTTATTCTGCCGCCTCTAGAAATGTATATTTAGCATTAAATCATTAACATTCATTAGTCTTACATATATGATGTAACTAACGTAATCTCTGAAAGTGACATAATATGAGTCATGAGAGTTGTAAGTTTAATGATTAACTCATATACTTATACAAACCCAATGACTAAAATGTAATATATGAAGAATCCTTTCAGGTACCAGGAGCCCACAAGTATAAACAACTTGTTTGCCAATAAAAAATAATTTAAAATAATATATGATGTACAAAATTAAGAATAATCGTATCAACACGAAATACTTCGCATCACTGTTAGGTAAAAGAACTTAAATTAAATAGGTAATAATAAAATGAATTTAATCATAATTAAAATTAAATAATAAATTATTTAAAGATAAAATACGTGTATAAATTTGCCCGAGAGTAGTTAATACAATAAAATTTGCAATATAATACTCCTCGTGTAATATTTGTCATATTAAATTAGAAAAACATAGAAATGAGGAAACCTATATTCAGATAATACTACACCAAAAAAGAATTTTAATATAGTATTTCGTGCCATATATTAGCAGCGCTTGTTAGGTACTATCTCTAATCTTAAATTTTGTTTTTTTTAACATTTAATTATTATTTCAAAACAATGGTTATTTTAGAATTTTAATTAGATGTAATTGTGTATTTATTTTTTCAATTATACCTTAAATATGTTGGGGTAATTAAAATGATAAATTAATAACTTAATTTTCACAAACTTGAAAGAAAATGTTCAAGCTCGAAATATAGAGAATAAAGAGAAAAAGTGAATGGTAGCATTGATAAACTCAAATATGGATGTTAGCAGAGTGATAGGCAATGGGTGAAATCTTAAAAGTGCGGTGAGAAAAAATGTGAAAGCTTAAAGGAAACTTGAAGTTTGAAGATAAAAACCTAAATCATGAATCTTGAAGATGGAAGATAAAAGAAAATAGTACTTTGTATCAAAAGTAGAAACTTAAAGATGAAACCCTGATTTTGAAAGTTGGAATAAAACTTCCTTAACAAATTACTATTGTGTTTGGAATGGTAGCAAGTTGAATTCATCATATTTTTTTAAAATAATAATAATTATTTTTGTAGTGAATTCACTATGATTTTGCCTTCATATTTTTTACCATCAACCTAAACACACTAGAAGTGTTATCAATAGTATGTTTTTTTAATAGTTTTATAACAACACTTACCCTAAGCAAGTGCTCTAAAAAATATTCAAAATTTATCTATTTTTTAAATAAAAATAGTAACTTTAATAGGAAAGTGCTCTCAAAGTCATTGTTCTTATTAAAATAAATAAATAACATTTCTTTAGAAGTGCTACTAAAACCTTTACCCTTTGAGGTGAGGAAGGAAGGGAGGGAATGGAAGAGAATAGGGGAAAAATAATACTTCAATTTATCTCATAAATGTTACTGACACTTCTGTCTCACAAATGTTACAAAAACGGTTGCGGATGAAGTCATAAATTAAGGTCACTTTTGTTATAATGTCACAACGACGATGACCTTGATTATCAGCTATTGAATGCATGTCTTATGAAAAGTGCACTTGTTTTATTTTTCCTCCTTGCTAGCTAGCTCTTCTAGCACCGGATGCATAGGTTTTATTAGAGGCACCTTGCTGGATCAGCGAGTTCATTTGCTTTTGGTTTAATATGGTATCGATAGCAATAGCTCTTCTAGCACCGGATGCATAGGTTTTATTAGAGGCACCTTGCTGGATCAGCAAGGCAACATTATTTTACTGCTTGTGATCTTGAAAATATTATATTACAGCTAGCTTCTTCCGATATAGAAGAGGTGGTAGCTTTAGGATGGGGACTCTATGTCTAACTGCAGCACTCATTCCTTGGTAGTGAAATGGAGTCAAACTCTTTTTGTGTGGTCAATGGTTTTACAAAAAACAAAGGCAGTCCATAGTTCATGGTATACTCAATTTAGTCTTATTACTTTCTTCTGGCTTCAAATTTTAATAAAGATTTCCGTAAGTCTTGTTAACAGAGAAGCCAATAGGCCTGCCCACATATATATTGGCTTCACTATCCCACTTATATTAATTGTATTTGGTTTTAAAAAATTGAGCTTATGAGTGCAAAATGTATGGCCTATATATAGGAAAGGGTCGGAACATCATCAAATTAATGTATTTATCTTTTTTATTTCATTTTAGGAAGACATAGGGTTACTCATCTAATTATTAACTCTCGTTTGACACTATGCCATATGGTGTCTATTTACTGCAAAATGAACCGGTATTAGTTAGGTTAACAAATTATAATATAAAATATATACCCGCAAATGCGGCAATTAGTATATTACAACGACCGTGATTATTGAGGCTGTTACAAGGCGATTTTTTTTACCCTATTAATAATAAAAAAATATTTACCAGAATAATACCATCCAATTTTATTTTTTTATCCCAACGATACAAAATACTATTTAAGTTAAAAATTGGAATTCGGTTTATGAGAAACCAAATTCTTAACTTAAACAATGCTATTTTTTTTCTTATTTTAGAAATTGATTCCTGGGAAATCAATTTCTAAAAAGGTTTTTGTTTTTTTTTTAACTCAGAATGAGAATTGAGTTTTCTTTTAATTGTTTTTCTATTTTTTTTTACAATTTTTTTTGAAATTAACTATTTTTTTGTTTTAATTTTTTTATTTTACTAATTTATAAAAAATATAATTTATCTAGAATGACATTTAAGAAAAATGCATATATTTAAATACTCAATATAAATATAATTTAGTTAAATATTTATGAAAAATACATATTTAAGTGATCTAATTATTTTACACAAATTAAATAAATAAAATATGTTCAATTTTAATATAGAATGAATATAACAATCAAATTAACATTTTTAATTCATAAATCTTGCAATTTTTTTTTTTGTTAAAGAAACTTGGTGAAGATGTTGTTTTAACTTTTATTTTTATTTCTATAGAACTTTTATGTCTAAATATATCAATGATATTAAAATTAAGCAAACCTAAAAGTAATAAAAAGATTAAGATAAAACTAACAAAAAGAGAATTAATTAAATTTCATATATAATTAATAATTATACTTTTTTTACGCATAAATAATTACACTGTAAACCTAAGCATATTAACATGAATTATCATACATGATCACTTTACAATGCAAGTCGATCCTAATTAAAAAGACTATGAAACAGTTTTTCAACAATGTCTGTCAAGAAGATTAATGATAGTTTCAGTTTTATTGAAGGAATATTTAAGCCTCTATTTGGTTAAAATTAATTGACCCCCGAATTTCAAGTTCAACCTCATGAGTTGAACAAGTACTTTTCTACTAACAAAAATTAGCTTAGCCCCTTTAAATTTCTTCTGCACAAAAAGGGCTCACCAGCTGTTTGACTTTAAGACCATTTTCCGGATATTTTGGAGGATTATTGATTTCCACATAATCTTGTTAGAAATTATAAACCCAGCGGATAATCTTATTGGACTACACATTTTGAAGATCAAGTATTTCGAGTTCCAAGGGATGGCAATATCTGTGTAACTACAACCAACACGCGTTAAACCAATAGAAAAATTAGAGAATCGCCGGAAAGCTATGAATCATTTAAGATTCCACTTCATCCATATCAGACATTAGAAGAAACCACCCCGACGCACGCGGTTGTTTACATGATTGTGCACCAAGTTGTATCAGTGGCAGCTGGTTAATTATATATATATATATATATATATATATATATATATATATATATATAGTAGCTAAATATTTGTTTTCTTCAAAAAGAGAAAAAAAAAGTTAAATGATATTTTTTTTCGTTAAGTAAGTGAGATAAAAAAAAAAAAGAATCAGTACCCTTAAAATACTACTGGTTAAGGAGTGAAAAAAAAAAACTATCGGGATTAGGAAATAGAGTGATTATAAATGTAATTCAAATATAATCTTCAATAAAAAATTATTATATATTAATTCCTTAGCAAATAGGACCCATAAAATGCATAACAATAGACTAAAAAAAAAGGAAGAATATAAAATGATTAACAAAGTATTTTTTTTAGTTTTTCTTTCATTGCATCAAGATTTTGATATTTGAGAGAGGTACTGAAGAAGCTAGAATAGTTTCTTACATTACTCTCCCTTATTATTAACTACTAACAAGAAATTTGATAAAAACGAGAAGCTAAAATAGTATTTCCTCAATTCCTATACACAAGATTGAATTACTTAAATACTTAAGATTAATAAAAATGATTAATTTAATTGATAATAATAAATTCATCTTAAATTTATAATTTTTTTCAAATTATTTCTAATATTAATTCTTTTATCTATTTATATGATTTGTTAATATATTTTTCTCTTTTTTTATAAGAATTTTTTAATATAATTAATACAAGAAATATTATAGATTAAATCTTATTAAAAAATATAAACACAATTTTAAAATTGAATATTATAAATAGGATACGGAGGGAGTAGTTTTTTTTTTTTTTTTTTACTTAGAGGGGAAAACAAGCTGGGCGCCTGTGTCTATGTCTTGGTGTGCACGTGTATTTACAGAAACTAAGCATATAATGTGACAGACAAAGATTTAAAAAATTGTTGAATAAATTATTGTAGTATAACGTACATAAATCTTTTTAATTGATGATAGTTCTATTACACACATATGATATCCGCCATATAAATACTTGAGCGAAATCCCTTGACGCTCACCAAAATACAAGAAACTTCTCTCTACATTCCTTCCCTCACTCTGGCAGTTGGCACCGCTCCTTAGTCTTTAAATTAAATTCAAATAGAAACATGGTAGGAGTTTTCCGGCGCTCCCTTTCATTCCCAAACAAAAATCCCAACCGTTCATCAGCTCCGAAACCGCACATATCTCACCACATCAGGTCCATCAGTCTTCCGTGCAGATCTCACCCTCTGATCTCAGAGATCAAGGACGAGATCAACGACCTCACCAGCTGGGCCTCCACCTCCAAATCCAATCCACAAACACACACAACCATTTCCCACGGTTTAACCCTTCTCAAAGACACACACGAAACCCTTCAACACATCCTCCAACTCCCTCAGACTCTAGAAACCCTCCGAAGCCACCCTCTCTGGGTCGAGAAGCTTCTAGAAGACTTCCTCCGCTTCGTCGATGCCTTTGGAATGTTCCAAACTTCCATCATGTCTCTCAAGCAAGAACACTCTTCCGCTCAGATGGCCATAAGAAAACGCGACGAGTCCAAGGTTGTCGCCTACGTAAAGGCTAAGAAGAAAGTTTCCAAGGAAATGGAAAAGCTCGTGTCTGTCCTCCGATGTGTTAACGTCACACAACATCAGCAACATTCCACTCTGCAGGTTCCATCTTCCGTTGTGGATGCTGAACTGAGACACGTCATCGCGGATGTCATGAGCGTGACGGTGTCCGTTTCCGTTGCGCTGTTCAACGGGATTGGAGTGTCGTTTGCGTCACGAAGGTTGTCGTGGACGCAGATGGTGAGGTTGTCGAGAAACGGTGGGAGGGTGAATAATAATAAGGAGCATGAAGGCATTGAAGAGCTTCGAAATGGGGTGGGAATGGAAAGGCTTCAGAATCTGAAGAAGAAGTGTGATGAAGAGGTGAGGTTGGTTTTGAAGAAGATGCGGGATTTGGAGGAATGTGTTTGTGGCATTGAAACTGTTACCGAGAAAGTTTTCAGAGCTTTGATGAACTCTCGGGTGGCGCTGCTCAACATTCTTACCCTTACACATTAGATACTTATTGTATTTTTTTATTAATTTTTTTTTTAAGAAAAGATAATAGTAACAAATTTCGATTCATTATTTTTTATAAGAAAAATATTACACAAACAATTCAATAGTATCCGACCTCCATCAGTACCCGTAATAAAATATTATTTTATTATATAATAATTTTACTTTTTATTAATTATTAAATAATAAAATATTATATAAAACATCACATCAACAGATGACATGTATGTTAGTGTTTAGTGGATTGTTTATTACTAGTCTTTTTATAATATCCCTTCCTTATCTTATCTTTTAATGGCATATATAAGCATACAAAAAATTAGAAAGTTTCATCATGCTCATCTTAATGTAAACACACACGTGTATGAAGAAAACAGTATATTTGATTGAATAGCGTTATACAGGACATCTTGGCTGTCATCTTGAATAACCTTCGTGACCGTATTGAACATTAATATGTTTTTTTTTAATCGATACATATTAATTTGTTATTTTGATTATAAATGTTAATTGGGAAAATTTGAACATCTAATCCTTCTCTTTTTCCTTTTCCTTTTTTTTATTCTTTAATCAATCACTTAATCAACCTTTTATTTTTTTAATATTATAAGTTAATTCTCGGTTTTCTCATTATTAATTGGATGTTTGAATCTGAATAAAATCATTTGAGGATGGATAATAATTTTTGTTTCGGGGTAAGTAACCACCGTTAGACTCTATCATGTCATTGATTCATGCGCTGGAGATTTATAGTACCATAATATTTATAAAACGTACGTGAAAGGTTAGTTATGAAATAAATATTGTCCATAGGTATTTGGAGGAGCGCATACTTTAATTAAACCAGATAGACAATTCAGTTTTTTTCCTCCCTTTGATTTAGAAATATTTCGTGCATTTCTCCGTTGTATTTGTAGACCACTAGAGCAAACACTTAGACACGCAAGCAAATTTAATTGGGCATGTCTCAAGAACTTATTAAACACGTGTTTAACACCCTGGCTCCCAAACCCCAAAGAGTAATTAAGACCATCTTCACGTAGGCAAGTCCCTTTTTATATAATAATATAAATTAAATTAATTTTAAACTTTGCATGGATTATTTAGGAGTATAGGAATAAGATTCCCTTTAATACAAGAAAAGAAAAGAAAAGAAAAGATGGAAGTTGCGAGTAGCCATTAGACGCACATGGCATGTTGACGGTTCTTAAATACGAAGAGGACATGAAGCATGATGACAACTAAACTTAATTAGCCCCAATGCCTAAATCTGTAAAGGATTAAAAGGTAGCACGTTAAGCCTACCATCACCATTTGAAAATAATTAGAGCACACATGATTTGTTAAGCACAGCTGAACATCGGGCTACTGGGTTGTTGTTCTTAATCATTATGATTGTTTTATTTTAGACTTATGATTTCATATAAATTATTATTTTTCTTTACCACTGATAAGTTATTATTATGATTAATTTTTCGAATTCGCTAATGAAAACTTGAGATACACTTTAAAGAATTAAAAATAAAATTATGATATATTGAAAACTAAAAAACATTTAAAAGTTTAATATTGTAATTTAAAATATTATTAATCCACCTTAACATAGTATACTTCATTTTTTTGTTGATCCGAAAGAAAGAAAAGCTTTTATTTTAAAGATAGGTACATCGGAGCGTTCTCAATCATTCCTTTTTATATATTTATATATACTTTCAAATCATTCCTTCATTATTGGGAGTGTTGCTCAAGAAAATCAACCTTTCTTTTTCTTCTAATCATTGGTCCTGCTTCCTCTTGGTCCTCAACTTGTGTAATGAAAATAAATTATCCACCGGCACAGACAGCCCATCTTCGCTCATGACAGTATGGGATAGGCCGGCCTCCTTCAAGCAGGCCCAATTCTCTAATCACAAGGTAGTGTGGTCCCTCTTAATCTTATTGTGTTAGTTGCAACTATACTAAAATGTGGTTATACTTTCATCATCCAAAAAAAATTGTGGTCATACTTTAAATATATGCTTTGCTTTGAATATAATTGGTCAAAAGAGAGGGGTCAAAAGTCAAATCCTACTCTTCAAAATTGTCTACATGATTCTTTTAGGCATAATTTTATGGTTAAATTAGTCAATAAATCACCACAATATTATTAAATTTTTAACCACATCTTTATAATTTAACATTTTCATTAAATCCTTATAATATTATAATTTTATAATTAAACTCCCATCACTTAATACTAGTAGGCGTTTGAATAATTATATATATATATATATACACACACACATATAAATAAACATTTTATTTGTCTCCATATTACTTTATGAATAAAATATTAAATAAAAAATAAATACTATTAATATCGTCTCAACAGTATAAAATGTATATATAACTTTGAATGATTAATAAGAACGGAAATTAAAACTATTGTCATCATTTATGTATAGTTAGCTAGAAGTCAATATGATATGGTGGAGTGATTATAATTAAATGGCATCGGCCACAAAGTATATATTTATTTGAAATTTCAACCTACTCTTACTAATGTCTTTGCGACAAAGGAACTTTATCTTAAGCTAAAAAAATGACACGCCTTAATTATTTTTCAACTTCGAGATTATAAGTGGTGTAAATGAGTGCGAGAACATACAAGACTTATATATATATATATATATATATATATATATATATATATATATATATATATATATATATATATATA
>PYAF01002198.1:23708-55893 GCA_007407185.1 Glycine tomentella | reverse complement strand
AACAAGATGAAAATAGGTGGGATTTGAGTAGGATCATATAATATAGTACTTGATCCCATATTCTTACAAGAAATAATTTTAATCTCGTTTTCATATCTACTAGATGTTTATATATTTATAATGACACCTGTACTTTATTTATGTATAAAATCAATAATAATAAATTAATAAAAAAATGCATAAAGCAATTACTATAATTATAGTAAAAATTTATTCTTATATTTATAATGGCACCCGTACTTTATTTATGTATAAGATTAATAATAATAAATTAATAAAAAAATTACATAAAATAATTACTATAATTATAGTAAAAATTTATTCTTAAATAATTCAAATATAACATTGAAAGTATAAACACATAATATTAAAAATAAAAAATAAAAAATTGGTTTATCTAAACTCAAGTTATAAATAAATAAAATTACAAAGATAATCATTTAACATAACGATTGCTAAATTAATGTTGTAATCATTTAACAAAAAATATAATTAAAGATTTAAGATTTTTCACTCTTAGATAATCATCCAACATAGCAAGTTAGGATTTTTTTAATTTTTTAATAATAATATTGTTAGAGATTAAAAACTTAAAATATTTGTCATAAAGAATATAATTATTTTAAAAAAATATATAAATAATATATAAATTACTAGAACTGATATTATAATACCCATCATACCCGCATAAATTTGCAGATACATACTAGTCCCTAAATTTGCGAATATATACTAGTCCCTACAAGTCCCGGTATTATGAATAATTATCCTTCCCGTTTATAAACATATTTTGGATACTACTTTGATACACTTTATCATCCATATTTAAGAATTTATAATTTTCACTAACATGATAATCACATGTTTTACAAAATGTGATAATGATTTTAATTTGATCAACAAAAGACACGAAGGTGAGTTGTACTAAAGATTAAAAGAAAAAGAGAAAAACAGCATGTAGGTCAAGTTTCTCCTTATGGTGATTTACTTAAAGAGTTATTGTCCTTTCCTTTTTCCAGCAAATATTCCATTGAATTTGAATACATCTAACGGCGATGACTCTGCTGTGAGTCGAGTTAACTTAACTCACCTTGTTAGAATGCCCACACAATAACAGTGGAATTGAGGACCGTCCGTGCAAAATAAAAACTCAAAAAATCACAGCAAAGAGACGTTACATGCGCTACCCGCCACTTTATTATCACAGTTGCACTTAGCGGTCCAGTCCTAGCTTAATTATCAAATTGACCAATTAACACAAAACGCTTTTCCAAATCAACTTCACTATAACCGATTCATTCCACCATTCCAAACCTCACAAATATTTAAGAACCTGGAAATCAAACTCTTTTCAACCAAGCGCTACCGCAGGCACTGATTCGAAAAAATATAAATAAAATAATCTAATTTTATTTTGTTTTTCAGTTTGGGGTTCCAAGCCGGTGGTGACTCGTCGGAACCATGGGCTGCAACACCTCGAGACTTGACCGGCTACCGGCTGTGGCACTGTGCCGTGACCGTTGCAAGTTCGTGGACGAAGCGCTTCTCCAAAGCTACGCCCTCGCCGATGCACACGTGGCACACATGGAGGCCCTCAAGACACTTGGCCCCGGTCTCCTCTGTTTCTTCGACGGTTTCGAGGATTCCGATGAAACTAATGTCCTGATTAAGGAAACCAAAGTTCCTGTCGCCACGAAATCTCCACCCCCTCGCTCCTCTTCTTCCCTTAGTTCGAACTCAGACGACGCACACGTGCTTTTGCATTCCGAATCAGAAACCGAAGACGCGGAAAAAGAAGAGTTCCAATTGTTCACTCACGCGCACTCGGCTCGTTACCCCCCGTTTTCTCCTCCGCGTGGCTATTCCGGCTCGAAGCCGCCGTCTCCGCCGCCTCCTTCCGGCTCTGCCTGGGATTTCCTTAACTTCTTCGAGCCGTACGAGAAGTACCACGTGCCTTATTTTCCTGACGCGGAAAAGGGGAAGGTTGAGAAACGCGACGGGTCTAAATCTAAGGAGGAAAATGGAGAAGCGAAGAAAAAGAAGGGTGATTCGAAGGAGAAGAAGGTGGTTTCGGAGAAAGAGGAAGTTGTTTTAGTTTCAGAGCAATGTAGTGACTCTGCGAAAGGTTTCTCCGAGGCAGTGAAAGAGATGCAGATTCTGTTTGAGAAAGCGTCGGAGTCGGGGAACCCCGTTTTGGAGATGCTGGACGTTGGGAAACTCCGTTACCATCGAAAATTTGACCTCAACCCGGGTAAGTATGGTGGTGCATGTGTTTTTTTCTGTTGATTTATCGTTAATTTTTCAATTGTTTGTGGTTGGTGAAACTAACGGAAAAGTGTGAGATATTCGGGATCAGTTTCGTGCATGATGCATGTGTTTACTCCCTCAAGTCCTCTTGGGATTAAATGCATGGAATCCTCGGTTGGGCGGAGAATGGGATCTGGGTATGAAGGAGACAAGGGTCTCAGTTACGCCAATCTCTGCTCTACTCTGAAAAAACTATGTATGTGGGAGAAGAAGCTGTATCATGAAGTCAAGGTATAAACTTCTATTTTTCTTTTTAGTTTGCTTCCTCCTGAGTATGTACAAATTGTTACTTTGTCTTTTGAAATTTAGCAAACTAAACAACTAAATATATTGGAAAAACCCAACTCTCATTTTGACCAGAATAACTTAGGCATACCTCACATTACAGGCCGGTTTTATGGAGATGAGTTAGGTTCAAATGTTTGTAAGGTATTGGAACTTATTCTAGATCTATTATGGAGTCACCTACTACATTATTCATGCACTACGCCCACAAATGATATATTGGTAAAAATACATCGACTAAAAAATAGTGCATAATGAGAGCTTATAAAGCTTTAGACACTTCTATTTTATAAGTCAGTTTTGCGAGGAAGAGTAAGGCTCAAAATTAAAGAAAATAAAATGTGTCTTTTACCTGTTGACTATCCTTAATTGTCTTTTTTTTTTTTTTTCAGGCTGAGGAGAAATTGCGCATGCTTCATCAGAAGAAGTGTAAGCAGTTGAGACGTTTGAAACAAAAGGATGCCGATGCACAGAAAATTGATTCTGTTCAAACTTTCATTGGGATTTTATCTACAAAAATGAAAATTTGTATCCAAGTAGTTGACAAGATATCTATTACAATTAGTAAGTTGAGAGAAGAGGAGCTGTGGCCGCAGATCAACAGGTTTATTCTCACGTAAGTCGTAACTAAAGTTTCTCGTAACTAATTCCATGCCAAATTGTTGTTTGAGCCTCTGTAGTCGGCAGATACATCATACAGCCATGATCTTGAGTCATAATAAGTGCCTTTCTATTATTCACCTTTTATGGAAAGGTTTGAAAATTGGATAGCTAAGAATTACGGTAGTAATTTTACTCTTGAAGACCGTTATCTTGTTTTTTAGTCTGCCGCATACAGTGTCTATAATCTTATACTATTATTGGAATGATCAGTATGAGCGTGAAGACAATAACACCCTATTATTATTTGCATTAAAACAGAAGCATACCATCTTCTGTATCAACTGAACTGATTGTTCTTTTCCTTCCATTTTACTTCTTTTCCATCCTTCACTTGCTGATGATTATCCTTGTACGGAAAAGGTTTCTCGGAATGTGGAAAGATATGCAAGAATGTTACAAATGCCAATATCAGCAAATTGTTGAAGCCAAAACTTTAGATGCCTTATCGTTAAACACAAAGCCTGGCAATGCTCATATTGATGCAACGATAAAACTCAAATCTGAGGTACAGAAATGGAATTTGAGCTTCTTAGATTGGATTCACGCCCAGAAGTCCCATGTGAAAGCCTTGAATGGTTGGCTAGTAAGATGTCTATTATACGAACCGGAAGAAGTACCCGATGATTCAACTCCCTTCTCACCTAGCAAGATTGGGGCACCACCTGTGTTTGTGATCTGTGACAAATGGTCAAGGGCAGTGGATAATCTCTCAGAGAAGAATGTAATTGAAGCCGTAAATGGGTTCATGCTACGAGTGAATGAACTCTTGGAAAAGCATATTTTATGCCTTCAACAAAAACTAATATTGGACAAAGAATTTGAGAGAAAGGTGAAAATGTTGGAGAGGGAGGAGCAAAAGATGCACAAAGTGATGCGAGCTCATGAGAGAAAGATGGTTACAGTTGGCAGAGAAGAATCTGATGCACTGTTACGTGGAGATGCTGTGCATCACGCTGATATCGTTGATACTACTAACCTACAATCAGGTTTGAAGCAGATCTTTGGTGCCATGGAAAAGTTCACTGACTCCACTGTTCGCTTATATGAAGAACTTTGTCAACAAATTAAGCAAGAGGATCATGTTTTGGGAGAAACCAACAAAATTAACTAGCTTTACACTTTTTAGATTGGATGAGTTTTGTAGGATTGAAGTTATCACAATTTTCTGAACCTAATTTTGATGTATACAGCATCTCATAAAGTTTCTTCCAGGAAACATTTGTTAAATTTTTGGGGACTTGTTTTTTCACATTCTTTTTTTTTTTTTTTTTTAACTTGGACACCCCTCCGCATTTTTATATGTTTTTTCCAAAAAGATTCATTCTCAGAATCTAACTTTAAAACATATTTTTAGATGTTGGTGCAGGATCTGAAATTCAGTGTCTCGAATAAATTTATTACAAATCAGAAACTAAATTTGGAAATGTGTTCTAGAAAGCTATGAAAGCACCAAACATAAGTTTCCCACTTCCCAGATGTATTCAATGCATTATAAAAGTCTTAAAATTCTAACACTTCGAAACCGTTCCTTTGTTTTTTCCACTGCCTCGTGGCTTTGCTTGTTTTTGTTTTTTCCGGAACCGTGCATGATGACCCCCCCTTTTTGTCCTGATTCTGCGTCTGCTGAGTTTTTTCTTCGGTCCCAACCTAATGATGAAGTTGTTCAAGCTCACAAAGGAACCGATAATTATTCTTGCCGTAAGTTGAAATATCTACTCCCTTCTTCAAACTCGCTCTGCAGTTCTCTTATATATCCAAGCTGTGTTAGCTTCATGTGCCTACCATAAACTAAATAAATCCAAAAAACAATTGTAGAATGAAGCATATATTCACACTTTTGCCTTTAACATGTAATGAGCGAGGATACACGGACACCTTCATATATTCTATCATTTCTTTTTATTTCTCGTTTCTATCACGTCATAACATGTATCATATTTATATTTTTTTCTTTCTGAATCTAAGTGTAAATTAGCACTAATGCTCTTTCTTTGGATATAGTATAAAGTGAGAAGAAAAGAAATAGAAAAATAAAAGACGTGTTATTTGGATTAATGAAATTAAGGAATGAAACAAGAGGTAACTTAAAAACACCATTTTATCATTAAAAAAGTCTTATAATAATGAACAAAACTTATAATACATGGATAAAATTGTAAATTGCAAGTGCATGCTTAGTACATTAATATTGTGATAAAATCTGCTCCCTTTCACGCATAGG
The DNA here is from genome assembly GCA_007407185.1 of Glycine tomentella. Lineage (NCBI taxonomy): Eukaryota > Viridiplantae > Streptophyta > Magnoliopsida > Fabales > Fabaceae > Glycine > Glycine tomentella. The sequence continues at coordinate 50,417 of PYAF01002198.1, read as the reverse complement.
ATCGGAGGGAAGATTTTTATGTGAGACTCAATTTTATTCTCACTCTTATTTCCCTGCAAAAAGGCAACTGAAATATTTCTTATCCCTGCCATTTCAATTCCATCTATTTCCCTCCCTCATATTTCAGTCAAAACATACGTAGTGCAAGTGTCCATAGATTATTTTCCGCATGTAATAAAATACAAAATCGCCTCCTTCCTTTAGAGTGTGTTTGAAAAGAATGATAAAATAATATATATATATATATATATATATACACGATCTTTACACTTTATTTTCTATTTCTATCCTCTTTATTTTTTATCTTTTAAACCAAACACACCATCAATATTTTTCCTTTCCGTCGGCTCTACTTCTTGAGTTTTGTCCATTTGTGTGTCTCCTCTTCTACAACTACTTTTTTTTTATTGCTGAATACTTCTAAAACCACTGTAAGTTAGTTTTCAAAATGGTATAAAATAAATGTATTAACTATATTTTTTAAACTAAATTCTAGAAATTGTATCCACAACAAAAAATCAATTTCGGAAATTAATTTTCAAAAAAGAATATTTTTGAAAGAAAAAAAAATACAGAATAAGGCGTATAATAAAAAGGAAAAGCAATCTATTTTTGTTAGGCACCATGATATTCTTAATTCAAAAGTAATCTATTTGTTCTTTTTTTGGTTTTGTGTTTTTGGACAACAAATTTATTTATTAATTAATATTTTGATTTTGTGAACAATAAACTAATATTTAATTATGTATGGTAAACTGATAAAAATATCAGTAAAGGAAAAATTTTACTTAAGTATTTTACATGAATCATGATTCTCACGAATCCATTTTTCCAAGAACCATGTTTTCAGGATATGAAAAAATTCTCTCCTACTAAATATTCCTTAAGAGATCAAAATAAAAAATTTAAATTTAGAAGACCATGCTAAAACCAAAATATAAAATGAGGAAACCAAACATATATTTTAACATATAATTTAAGTCAATTAATATATTTTTAAATACAGTTCTTTATTTTTGTTTACAATATTGACTTATACTGTTAGGCCATAGCACACACCTAATGGGAGTGCTTTACATTTCATCGATGATTATCATCGTAGTACAAAACTACCAAATTAGAGATTAGAGATATTAACCGATAATATTTTTCCACATCAAAACTAATATCCACCAATACATATACAATGGTTAATTTCTTTTGATGTATTATCCACTAATACATCACAAACAGACGTGTGTTGCCAGGTCGATTTGCGTTATTTTCTTCTACGTGTTCGTCCATCCTCCATCTCTGGGCAAGATTTTATGTACGCTTGTCGCTGGCTAGTAGTTGGCAGTTTTGGCCTCAGACTCATCCCATCCATCCATCCAGGTAATAAGACTACTTCCAATCTCCCCTTACCAAGAATTTCCAATCCTCAACCGTCATTATAACTATAATAACATTGTCTCTCTAATGGCGTTACCACTATTATTGATTTAACTGCTTTGGGACCCAATTTCTCATTTTGGGCACCATCAGTCAGTAATTCAGTATTATTGATTATTTACATAATCCTGTTACTGTATTCACAATTCTAACACGTAGAGCTTCTTGTATTCCTTTGTCATAAGTCAATGTTCATGATGAAATAATTGTAATTATGTGAAAAAGCATCCATATAGTTCACGGAAAAATCGAGTAAGATGAAAGATAGGAGAAAAAGGAATGAGTATAAAGAATAATCAAATATCAATAAAATATTTAGTATTACTTTTTAATCCCTAACTGGAATAACTCTGCAAGATTGGTCTTGAAGAATAGGATATTCTTTAAATAACTTCTCAAAGGAGTGCATCTAGAACATTTTATTCTTACAAGGAGTGCATCAAATAGTTTTCATTGTGACACAAAAAATGAAATAAAATGAAGTTATCGGAGAAGCAGCAATGGGAAGGAATAAGTGAGGGAAAGGGGTAGAATGGGAATTTTCTTATATATAAAAAATAAAATCAAAACAGATGGTGTGGGGTGGGGTGGGGTGGGGTGTGAGAATAGAGAAAAGGGGGTGTCAAACTGCCAATAACAATGCCCTTCTTGAAACTACTCTGAACCATGATCTAATAGGATTAACTACTAAAAGTAGAGCATCAAAAGAAACCACCCCAATGCTTGCTCCGTAGTTAAACTTGCTAGGCTTTGATAGAGGGCCACACCTAGGTTCCAATACCATGGAGCCAGCTTGTCCTCTAAGCACTGCAAATAAATCTATACCAATATACAAAGTAGACATAACTTTATGTAAAATTAGTTTCTACTACAACATCATTGCAGATTAAAACTGATCAACTAGCAAACCATCCACTAACCACTTTTCACTATTGTATTTATATATCCTTTTTCATTTTGATTTGTCCAATTATATATATGATACAATTATCTATTTATATCGAAATGAGAAATTGAGAAAGAGAATTAATGAAGAAAGGTTCCCGCATGGGAGGGAACAATTATGCTGTAAAATTGGCTTTTCTGCCAATGCAGATGGTATAAGTACGATACAAAATCCCCAAGAAATTAATTTTTATCTCCAATTTTTTTATTCCAACTCATTCTTATATATCTTTCTATATTTTATTTCCTTTTGTTACTAATTTCTATTTTAATTAATTTAACATATATCTTTCATAGAATATGCAGTTTTCAACTGTCACAATTTATGAAAAAAAGGAGTATTTTTTTAAAGCTAAGATTAATGTGATTTTTCTATGACAATTAATTATTTTTATTCTTAGTTGTGTTATCCAATTTGTTTTTAGTTTTTCCATCTAAAGTATGTCATTCATTGAACAGAATTCAAAAATTGTAATTATAAATCATTGTACTATATTAATTTTTGACATAATAGCTCGATAGAAATACGGATACAAAGACGTGCCGGCGCCTGTTTTTCCGCTAGTGTAAATAATGTGTATTTTAGTTACCACATAGTTAACAAAAGAAAAATTACCACTTATATTTTTGTAAAAAAATAATATTTTTATGAATAAAAAAGAACAAAAAATTACTTCAACGTATTAGTTTAATTGGTATCTTTACAGATTAAGTATCTCGAGATGATCAAATAAATGCAAATTGACTTTTATCTTAGTACGCGTCCTCTTCACACAACACGATCTAATTTAGTTTCCTTGAGAAAGATAGAAATTTAAAAAGTGGTTTAATAACTATAGTGGGGAAAATATAGGTAGTAGAAAAGATAACTCTCCTCATCTATCTAATTAATAGAAAGAGTACAAATTTACAGTTAATGTACCATGAGCAACATGGAAGTGATGGATTCACGTATGACCGAAACGAATGATAAATTACCTCAGAGTTCATCAAATTGAAGTATAATTTCGTGAGTAAACCACTTCTCATCGGTTGATGGGTATCCTAGAACGTAAGCCTGCATCAAAATTCATAATTCAGATAGAACTTTAGTGTTATAAAGTTGTCATGCTTTATTTTTACCTATTTTCTATGTATTAGGTTCTTCCTACACATAATGAACCAAAAAAGAGGAAAATTAAAAATCACCTTGTACCCATCAAGCGCACTTTGTCCCAACTGTGATATCTCAATAAAAGCATCTTGTTGAGAAGCCCCATGATTAAATACCTTGTCAAATGTAAAAGGATACAACTATATGTTGCCAAAAACTGCCATATGGTTAAAAAAACTCCAACTCAAAGTGCCAGGGCTTACCAAGTCTTGCAGAGTAGAGTGAATTCAACCACTGCAAGTGCAGAAAACCACCTGTATGGTGTCAATACACGGTTTACTTAAGATCAAGGAGTTGTGCTGTTGTGTTTTGAACCACAGGAGATTTTCTGCAATTGAACCGTAGTTATAGAGGGTTCTTTGCATTTTGACCTAAATCTTTAAATCTTTCTACACAATCACGAATGACAATAATGTTGAACAATTTTACGATACAACCACTTTTCTATCATGTATGTTACCAACTATGGAGCCTAAGAACACAAGAATTTCCTTAAGACCCTTTTTCAAATGTTTTTGTCTAGGCAAATCCTCAATAATAATTCTCCAATCTTCGTACAACATAATTTACCAAAAATAAAAAGAGAGCTTCACATTTCATTTTATTCAATTTCTTTCAAAGAGAATTCCGTATACTCTGAAGTAAATGCACTCTCATATGAACAAGAAAAGCAATTTACTAGCACTACATTTTACAAAAAAGAGACTAAATAAAACCTATTTCATGTAAGAAACTAATTTCAAAATCTAGAGGAAAAATGAAAAATCCATGTTTGGGATTTTGACAAGTTTTATGTTGGCTGTAAGAACCTAACACAACCCTCCTCCTTTACCCAGACTTGAGACCAGCCATGAGACCATGACAAGTGAAAAATCAACTCAACAAAATTAACTAGAGTATACCTAATGTCAGGTCCAAAAATATTCAGCAGAAACTTGGATGGAATGGCAATGCATATGTAAATACTGATAATCTCCAGAACCAAGAGACACCCTGCCCGATGATAGCATGCCTTTGATCCACAAGCTGGAGAGACATGCACCAGGTACTCAAGGCATAATGGTGGAAAGCCGTGCAATCCACTGGTTTGCACTTTTCCATAGAACTTCACTAAACAGCAACAGGTATACTTTCATTTGTGATTTCATGATTAGATTTCTTTGATGATGTAATATCCAATGTCAGGTTCTGAGCAAGAACTTCCTTAACTCGGGCAGCTTCACCAGGCATTCCTGCCTTCAAAAGATAGGATCTTAAATTATTTACAGTGATTTCATCTGGGGCACAACCAACAGCCAACATCTTATGAAAGATACCAATTGCTTCAGTCATTCTCCCTTTCATACAATGCCCAATAATAAGAATGGTAAACGTCAACTTATCAGGCTTGCACCTATTGACCTCCATTTCTGCTACAATTTTATTAGCCTCGTCAACATTGCCAGATTTGCAATATCCATCAATGACAGGATTATAGATAAATGGTTGAGGAACAATGTCACTCTCATTCAACAGTCTCAAAATGTCACGAGCTTTGTGTAATCTGTTATTATTGCAAAGACCACTGACAAGAACAGAGAATGTATATAAACTTGCACCAACATTTTTGTCATTCATTTTTTGCCACATATCCATTGCTTGGTGCACCTGCCCAAGTCGAAAATACCCATTAATTAGAGAAGTGAAAGTAGCAACATCAGGCACACAACCTTGAACGAGCATTTTCTCGTACAAGGCTAGTGCAGAAGCCATGTCACCCAACTTACCAAAGCCACCAATAAGAGCATTAAACGTGAACGTATTAGGTGCAGTTCCAGATCTAATCATTTCACCAAACAGCAAATTCCCCTCCTCCATCTTTCTCAACTTGCAATAACCTGATATAATCGTTGTGTAACTAACAACATCAGGTGCAAACTCCCCATTCAGACAAACTTCCCTTAGCAAACTTCTAGCTCTATCCACCTCATTAATCCAACACAAACCATGAATGAGAGTATTATACGTAATTACATCTGGCAAACAACCAAAACTCCTAAAATCCTTGAGAAGCCTAAAAGCCTCGTCAATTTCCCCGGCCCTGCACAACCCCCGCATTAAAATATTGACTGTGTAGGTCACCGGCTTATACCGCAACCTGATAAGCTCCCTAAACAAAACAACAGCATCAACCACCTTATTCTGCCTAATCAAAAGATTGAACAAGTCATTATACACAACCGCATTGACTCCAACATTGTTGCACTGAACATCGGCGAGCAACTCCCTCGAAACATCCAACCTACCAATAATGGCATACGACGAAACCAAAAATCCTAACAGCCGATTATCAGGAATCTGGTCATCACACCTCATCCAATCGTACACGACTTTCGCCGTATGGTGAAGATTGGATCGGCAGAGTGACCTCAAGAGCAAACTATAAGTCCAATAAGAGTGACTAATGTGCAACTCGTATCTACTGAATTCAACGAACTTGAAGCCCAAATTGGGAATGTGTAGCTTATTGACGACTTCGTAAACGAGAGAAGGGGTTAGATGCTTACTGAAGTAACCCACGAACGGGTCCAGCGAGTTGGCGCGAACGAAAACAGTGCAAGCGATCTTGACAAACCAGGCTTCGGCCCTTCTGATCGAACCCATGGTTTCCGAGGCGATAACATCGGTTCTAATTCGCCGCAAATGCACGCGCTTCGGGTTTTTCTTCCTTGGGCCCGATTGGGCCTTCGATCTCTCTGAACTCCTCTATCTACTCCACACTTTTAAGTTCCTCTCTATTAGTATTTAGTGTCTGGTATGCGTGACCTAAACTGGAGGCATATATTTATCGGAAGCTCCACTGAGTGTGGAGAATGGGAATTTACGTGGCCGAGAAAATAACGATTCTTCCCAGGGACGGATGAAGAAAAGACTGCGTTTTCTGATCGGAAAAGGGATCCCCCAGTCTCACTGCTTACTCTCTGCTTAGGGTTTTAGCATCTATCACCTGAGCCGCCCAGCCCACAAGCCACATGTGTCAACTTATGTTTTTTTTTTTAAGAGCAGAAAAAGGAAAGCATCACTGGGAAAGACAGATAAAATAAAAATAATATATTAATTGGATGCATGGAAATAAAAATAACTTATTTAAATAAATGAAATAGAAAAAATATAAATTGTATATTATAATATATTTTATTATATTTTTAAAATTTTTGTTACAAAAACTTGTTTAACTTTTTGAGAAACTAAAAATATGATAAAAAAAAATATTTTATCCTATTATACAATCCAAAATAGTAAAATATGACACGTAACCATATTAAAGATCATTGAATACATATATATCTTCTACATCATTATCATTGTCACGTTAGAGAGTATATCTATTATATCAACGTATTCAAATAAGGGTAACCACCTTATCAAAAAGTATATCAACAAATTATTTACTAATTATTACTTTATCTACAAGTAACAATATATCAATAAGTTACACATCATCTCTTATTCAAGATATAAATAAGTGCATACTCCACGTTATAAATATAACTATCTAGGTTCTCAAGTCTCTCATTCTTTACATCTTATATTGTTTTTGATGTACTTACTTTAGTGTCGGAGTATTTTTCTTTATTTTGTAGGTCTCTCCTCTAAGCAAAGTCTATTCAATTTCTAACGATACGAGATTTAGAGTCCATTAAGATTACATCTTGCCCACACATGAAATTTTTAGATTTTAATAAATACACCTATTTTACTCTAATTTGGCAGGAAAAAAGGGATATAATGTAGGGAGAGAAAAACCATCAAACTACAAATAAAGTAATCTATACTTGATATTAGTATTTAAATTTATTTCAGACAATATATTACTATTTGTGGATCATCCTTTATGAAAAACTCATTATTTTAAGTAAAAAGAAAAGAATTTGACGTGGAAATATGAAGTATTTAGAACTAAGAAGTAGAAGGACATTTTGCTGCTAAAAATAGTAGACGCACTTTGATTCAAGTCATAATTTAATTATTTTAATTGTTCCATTAGCAATTAGATTTGATATTTTTATATATATAAGAATCAAAAACAATTATAATAATTCACACATACTTCTTAACCATCTAAATTAAAATCATTAGCATTTAGATTTGATATATAAATTCTTCTTTGTAGTAATATTTTCCACTGTCTTGCAAATATGTTATGTCTGTTATCATCACAAGTCAAGTTTTTTTAAGAACAAATTTGGTGGAAATTTTAACAATTAACCCCTATATTGAATTGAACTATTGTTATAGCGTCTCATTAATCATGGATGGTGCACTCAAAGGAAAACGCAATAATATATATTAACAGCATGTTTGGATTATATTCGAAGTTTCCAAAATCACGTAGAAAACCAAAGCAATAAAACTTACTTCCACCTTTTTAATTTTTCACCATGTTTTCGGGGTCAGAATGAATTCTGGTAGCTATCCAATTATGCAATAAATGATAAGGATAATTTGATAAAATTTGTTGCAACATTTTTTTTAAAATGAATTTGTTATAAATAATTAGGATGTGCATACTTTATCTTCTAAAAAATACATGCCGTACTTTAGAAGTGCCCAATCTTGAGGAAGCACCTTCAACCACACAACATCCTTTATCTCCAATGCTTGATGCTTGTTATTTTACGGACTTACTGCTATTCATCAGATTTTATTGACGAATAACCTCAAAGATGACAAAGGGAGTGATGAGGTAATAAGTACTAACTTGTAAAGATTGAAATTCTCTATGTGCAAGTTTCAAATGTTACATGGAATACGTCTTCATTCATGTTATCTTTCCAAGAGTGGACCCAACGAGCCAACGAGGGATATTGCCTGGTGACTTGTCATTTGTGACAAGGATTTTAGACTACAATTGAGTGTTACTCGCCAAGAATGTATTCTACTACATTTCAAAAAAATTTATTGAAGCAACATGATATAATACTGGCCCAAGACATTTTTTACACGCAAGCAGTCGCTCTTTCAAAATTAAACGTGAATAAGGATGCAGACATGTCTATTGAGGCTGCTGCTCACGTAGAGAAAATGCAGGGAGGGAAATAATCATAAAATTCTGTTATTAGTAAATCCTTTGTATACTTGAAGTTGGAAATGAACTTCATTCAAAAGTGTAACTCAGCCGTTTGATTTTTTTTTTTTTTTTTTTGCGCGTAAGCTGTTGTGCTCATTGTTTTTTCTCCTTGAATTTGATAAAATAATTATTGATTCTTACAGTGTACAAGTCAGAGCGTATTTTATAGTACAAACATAATTCTGTGACTTGCGTGTATGATTATGCAACATATAATTCGGCTTTTCCATCAATGAATAGACTCATGAACTCTTCACCATCCACAGTTTCTTTTTCTATGAGAAGTTGAGCAAGCTTGTGAAGGATATCAATGTGAGTTGTGATAATTTGTGTAGCCCTAGAATATGCTCTCTCTACCAGTTCCCTCACTTCCGCATCCACTACATCCGCGGTTGCCATGGAGTAATCCTTTTGCGATGACATCTGCATTACAATCATTTGAAATGGTCAGGCATATATTTTGGTGTTCAAGAGCAACGTTTACAGTGTAAAAGGCATCAACCTATTTTAGGTCATAGCATACCTGTTGACCCAAGAATGGATTTCCACCAGGTCCACCAATGGCAACTTGTCCAATTTTTTTGCTGAATCCAAATCTCTCAACCATCTGCCTTGCCACTCGTGAAACTTGCATGAAGTCGTTTGATGCTCCGGTGGTGACATTTTCCTGGCCAAAAATAACCTCTTCGGCAACCCTGTTTTGCCATTGAGACATGGAATTTGTCAAGATAATATTCAAACTTCAAAACACAAAACTCAAATCTACAAAATTACAACCATGTCACATAATACAAAAGTAGACAATAATATAAACAGTTCATATACAGTTATACAGATCACTCAAAAGTAGGCCAGTAGCCAATTGACAACACGTGGAGTTGTTAAAGAATGAATGACTTGCAAATGTCAAAATCCAAAATCAAACAAAGTAATTGTGCACGTTGCGCTGACCTTCCACCCAGGGCAACAGCCATCTGATTTTCAAGGTAACTTCTACTGTACAATCCAGACTCGAGCCTCTCTTCGCTGGGAGCAAAAAATGTGAGACCACCAGCTTGGCCACGAGGAATAATTGATATCTTGGCTACAGGGTCATATTCTGGCATTAAAGCACCCACTAGAGCATGGCCAGCCTCTGAAAATCAACATAAAAAAAAAAAGATTGAATACCCAAAAACGAACCAACACTTGACAAACTTGGGTCATAAAAAAAAATGCATACCATGATAGGCTACTAATTTCTTCTTCTCATCTGAGACAACAGCATTTTTCTTCTCAGGTCCAGCTATGATCCTTTCAAGTGCATCAGATATCTCATCTTTACTTATTTCCTTGAGGTCACGCCTGGCTGCAAGAATAGCCGCCTCATTCATCAGATTCTGCAGATCAGCCCCAGTGAATCCAGGGGTTCTCCTTGCAATTTTTTCAAAGTCAACATCCTTTGCAAGTGCTTTTCCTCTAGAATGCACCTGAGAGAGAAGAAGAGTTGATTAATCCAGACACAGAAATGTGCGCAACAAAATCAATCAAGAAATATTGCATTCTAGTGTAGACCTACCAAAAACTCCCAAGTGCACCAATCTAATTAAAAATGCGCAAAAGACTTACATGCTGAGGTGCTCTTGATACACTTTCTTCAATCAAAATTAGAATTTCATCTCAATAATCTATGTTAGAAAAATGCTAGCAAGTCGCAACACACTCTCTAACTCTATTATTACTTGAAATTTGTTAAAAATCGCAAATTTCTGCGAATCTCACTCCTTACTCAATGATCCTCTCTATTCATGATTTTAGAGTTTATATAACAATTTTTTCGGCAACCACCATAATAGTCCTTTGGGAAAAATATGGAATTAATCCAAGTCTGGGACTTAGCCACACCATTGTCCAAGAATGTATTTTGTGATATAATTGGCTCAGACCCTCTCCCACAAGCTGAGTTCAGCTTGTGTTGCCAACTAAGTCATACGCATTGTGAACAGTGTTGAAAATGAATATGTGAGACAGTGTTATGCTAGCACTCCTCTCTACTTAATAAAGGTTAGGTTAGGTATGTCATGGAAGTGAAATTCTAATAGTAATTAATTATTAGATAACAAAATGAAAAGGGTTATGTTATGTCACCTGAAGAATTTTAACTCTGCCGGCAACATCAGGTCTATCCACAGTAACTTGCCTATCAAACCGGCCAGGCCTCAACAACGCCGAATCAAGAACATCCGGTCTGTTAGTGGCAGCCAAAACAATAACACCAGAATTACCCGAAAAGCCATCCATCTCAGTCAGAAGCTGGTTAATAGTCTGTTCCCTCTCGTCATTCCCACCTCCGAGCCCCGCCCCTCTCTGCCTCCCAACGGCGTCAATCTCATCAATGAAAACAATGCACGGCGCCTTCCCCTTCGCCTTCTCAAACAAATCTCTCACCCTCGACGCACCAACCCCCACAAAAAGTTCAACGAACTCCGAAGCCGCGCACGAGAAAAACGGCACCCCAGCTTCCCCCGCCACCGCCCTCGCCAGAAGGGTCTTTCCGGTTCCCGGTGGACCCACCAAAAGACACCCTTTCGGAATCTTCGCGCCCAGCGCGGTGTACTTATCGGGATTCTTCAAGAAATCAACAACCTCTTGTAATTCAAGCTTCGCTTGGTCCGCGCCTGCCACGTCAGCGAAGCTCACGCCGGTCTCGGGGACTTCCTGGAACTTGGACTTGTTCCGCCCGAAGTCCATGGGCCCGCCCAGCCCTCCAGGACCGCCGGGCCCGCCTTGGGCTCTGCGGAAGAGGAAGAAAAGTCCCGCGAATGCGAGTAAGGGGAAGAGCAAGTTGCCTATGATGTTGAACAAGCTGTTGGGGGATTCGCCCTCGGCGACGGAAATGTCGACGCCGTTCATGGCGAGGATGTCGATGAGGTCCGGGTCATTGGGGACAATAACGGAGGCGCGACGGCCGTCAACGGCGGTTAGTTGGAGGGCGGAACCGTCTTTGCTGAACCTGACTCGCTCGACTTTACCCTTCTTGACGGCGTTCAAGAACTCGCTGTAGCGCCAGTTGGTGCCTTCGGGGAGGTCGGAGGAGGCTTGGGGCTTTGGTGCTGTGAGGAGGAGGTTCTGTGAGAAAGGGGAGGATGTGTTGGAGGGGTTTAATTGGCTCTGTTGGGCTTCAATTACTGGGGGAGGGGTGACGTTATCAGCGGATAGGGCTTGTGGGGTCACAGAGAGGCTCGCGGAGGAAACGATAAGGGCAGCTAGAGCAGCTTGTGAGGATGCGGATTTGAGTTGCTCAGAATTGTGAGCGTTTAAGATGCTTCTCTTGAAAAGGAATGGTAGTGGAGTAGATGATTTGGTTCTTTTGGGGGTTGGGGGAGAGACAACAACCTTCCTTCCGAGGAAGTTCGAAGAGAGCAAGGCGCTGGTGGCCAAGGCCATTGGAACTGGAATCAATTGATTCAATCACTGATGCGGATACGCTTCCAACTTTTTGATTTAGAAAATCTACCTATCTATGCCAAGGAGCCTTGTAAAAATCACCACCAAACAAATATTCACTGCTGCACGGTTTAACAGACCGTCACCATTTCATAGAAAGCGTGTATATATATATACTTATCATGTTGGGCGAATCAACTGAAATCACGATTATATCTTCGACTTTGCTTTGGCTACTTGCTGGATTCTATGCCATAGGTTTTTGATGGTCTTCTCTCGCGTATACGTGGTTTATCCACAGCTCTATGTTAATAAACCCAAAAACTAAATCAAAAATCATGCGTGGTATGGTTTTATAAGACTAATTCTAAACTAATAGATTTTGTATCTCGGGCCTTTAAGTAGACTTGGCCTAGTCTGTTATAATAGATTTTGGACCTATGCTTCCTGCACCTCATAATTTTCACCTGCACTCCATATTAATTTAAATATATTCAAAAGTCCGAAAATACCCTCAATTAACCCTAATGTCTCTTTTTCCTTTCATTCTCATGCAATCTGTTTCACCGCAACGGCAACTTCCATTCCCAGACTATCACCACCACCATCCACAATCGTACTCGTCGTAGAGGTGTTCGTTTCCCATTTGTGGCACCACATCATTTGTTTTCCCTTTGCCATAGAGGCATGTTTTTTCTTGTGATGTTGTGTTCTTTCTGGATTACCAAATCTGGAAAAATAAATTCATACGAAAAACATGAAAAATTGTTTTCAATGAAAGAAAACACTTAATTGTTTTTAAATTATAATTATTTTAAAAGAAAGTTAACACGAATGGTTATTTCAATAAAACACACACACACACACATTTTTCATATTGAATAGTAGTACTCAGTCTAGAATGCATCAACTAATTTTGAATCCCCCTATTAGAGTGCAATCAAATTTTCAATTTTCAATTTGTCTCTGCATGAAAACATGATGGAAGGCTTTTTGAAAGCATGATCAATAGATCTAAAAGATATTCCAAATGAGCAAGAATGTCAAATCAAAAGGTGAAAGAAAGATCTATTGAATGATAGATGATGCTTATTGTTTCTGGTTAGGTGTGTGGATCCTATTTTAACGGAAATTTTATGAGTTGATCTGTCTACGCGTGTTGCTTTTACTGATATATCTCGGGAGTTACTTAAGCTTTTATAACCAAGTTTATGCCTTATTTTAACATTTTAGATTTTACCACATTCAATGTTCAATACAACAATGATTCATGGGTTTTTCTTATCTAAGTTATATTGTCATATTAATGCCTTGGAACTTGGAAGCATGAGTGGCACACCTTCAGCAAGGGACGTAGGCACATGAGAGGTGATATTAGGAGGTTCAGAGTTTAGGAGAGTTGGGATGAGATAAATACTTGCAAAAAAAAAAAAAAAAAGACCAATTCGGGGATTGTGAAAATTTAAAAATTAAAAGAAGGAGCGGGAAGCCAAGAGAAGTAACAACCTAAATTTTGTACAAGACTTCAACTTTGGGCCTTTCTCTAGGCTTTTGTCTTGTTTCTTCTTGAGGTGTAATTCTAGATCCCAAAAAGAGAGTTCCTTCCGGCGTCTCCCAAATTTTGTGTGTCACCTCCTTTACATTTAAAAAAAGCAGAATATAAAATTACATTGCAAAATGTAAAAGGGGTGGCGTGGGAAATTTGTGGAGTGCTGATAGAAAGAGTTTTTTTTTTTCTTTTATCTCAAAAGGGTAAAAAAATTACCATTATTACTAATTGGGGACGAAAAATAAAAAAAAAATCCGTTTGGGGGCAAGTGGTGCATGTGGCACGACTTCTTTTTTTTAAATTTAAAATTTTCTTATTTTTTTAATTTGCATTTAGAAGTGGTTAATTATTTTAGTATCTTACTTATTTTTAATTAAAATTACTAACAAAAGAACATATGATATTTAATTTATTTTGACAGTTTTTAGCCATAAAAAATTAATTTAAAATTTGAAATAGATAGTGACCATTTTTTAGTCATGAAAATTGCATTTTAAAATTCTTAACTTCCATATATTATTACTTAATTGACAATAAATATTCAAATGAAAACTTTTTTATCCCAGACCCAACGCAAAAAAAAAAAAAAAGTTATCTAGAACTCAAAGCAAAATTCAAAGTTTTATCAAGAATCTAAAAGTTGTATAAATAATATAATTTAAATAGGTGATTAGGTGAGAGAAAGACAATAGTAAAAAAAATAAAAGTTAGTTGTCAATAATTTCTTAGGTACATTCTTTTTCCCTACCCAAATCTATGATACTCATATATGATAACTAAATATAAAGTATGATAATGTGTTTTTTTATTAGGAAAAAAACTTCTTAATCAATATTCAATAGAATAAACTTGACCTGATGTACAAATGTGCTCAAGACAAGGAGACGAGTAATTACAAAATGTTGTTCATATAGACTAGATTAAAAGATGTCACCCCTGTCTATTATTATTACAACTTGCCTTCTTTCCATAACCAAACAAAAAGAAAAATGCAGGATTCTATGTGAAAGTATTATAATAATTACAATTTATAAACTTATAGTCAATTAAAACAGTACCCCACACACCCACCTAAAGTTGATCATCAAGGAATTTTCAATGAACCCAAAGAGTATGATTAAGTGAGATAACTTATCCTATCAATGACCAGCTGAAAATGGGTCGGATGGATCAACCCATTCTTTTGTGCAATGTATTGAAAGAATTAATTCATCCGTTTTGGTGTAAAATGGCATTTAACTTACGTTAAAATCCTTAATGTAAAAAAAAATACATTAAATTAAAAAAGAAAGAAAGAAAAACACAAGATAAATTAAAAAGAGACAAAAAAAGCAATAAAACACATAAGAAAGTTAGAAAATAAAAAATAAATTCCCACTTAATTAAATTTGTACATGCAAAGATTGGGAGATAAAGAAATAAAGTCCATTTTATTTTTAAAAAACTATGCCGGTCATTCCAAATGGATTAAACTAATATTTGTCACTCTTGATTAATTCATCTATATCTCCCTTATATGTTAATTATATTTTTGATATCCTGATAAAAAATTATATTATTATATTTATGATTGAAGAAAGTTTCATGAGCTATTAAATAATTTGGTTCACTTTTATTAGTGAAGCTACGACGGAATTTCGCTTAGCAATAATAAAATATTAAAAAAGAGAATGACAAATAGGATATACTATGAATCATTTTTTCTAAAAAACAAAGTATCTTTATACCGAGGCAAAGACAAGAAAACAAAAGTGATGGCACAAGAAAGTTTGTCAAGAAAATTAAAGAAAGCTCCAAAGCAACTTTGATAAAAGAAGCCACTTCAAACATGCATGCAACTATAAGACCCAACTACTTGGTCTCAAAGTTTTGCTCATTATGGCAAACCATTGGAAAATAGGTGGTGGCGTGGTGCGCTTACCTTCAAAGACCCTAAGTATTTTGTTTGGAGGGTTCCTCGAGCTTTCGTTGAATGTGTAGAAAAACTAGAGTAGCCACAGCCCACATGTTTAATGCATGGAAAGCTGAAGACACATAAAAGGGGATTATTCAAGCGAACCACGGGACAGAGGTGGACAGCAGAAGCAACTAGGAATGAACAAAGTTATTGAGCCTTTGAAGAAATTTGGCAATAAGGCTTTATCTAATTTTATCAGCATATCAAAAACATATGATTTAAATAAATAATTAAAAGCATGTAAATATAATACGACCATAATGTGATTAATGTCCGACTCATCACATAGCTTACGTTGGGAAACGTGGACCATTAACATGTTAGTATGTAAAAAAATAAAAAATAAATACTAACTAACGTCTTAAGGAACTTAAAGTAAAAATATTTTTATTGAAAGATAAAAAAAATTATATTGCTCATTGATCATTTTTGCATTTTTCTACAAATATATTTTTTAGTTTCTTAATTAGTATTCTAATAATACCAGTTACCAAGACCCAAAATAAAATGTTAACCATAGAGTATGTAAATTATGTAATTCTCAGGCCTATTTTTTTTTTATACTTTCGTTATACGCCTACTTATTTGATTGGAAGAAAATAATGGAGTACTGTTAATTTTTCGGATTGTGTTATTTTGGTTTTTTAGATTTCAATTACCTATATAAATGGGTGTTTTGGGTTTTCTATAATTTATAATCGGGTATTTTTATCTTGACTCTATTTAATTTGATATTATATTTAACATTTACTTACATTTTTGAAGAATATTATGTTAAATATAATTTATTTAATGAAGTAAATAATTTTAAAATTTTATAAAAAAATAGACTTTTATCTACACTTCATATGAATTCTTAGTTTAATGTCTGAATTAATAAAATTTTATATGTACAAAAGATTATTGAATTCCTAGATCATACTAAGATCCCATTCTCTTCTTATATGCGTGTATGGGACATATCTGGTTAGATTATTGTTTCTCGTGAAAGTGAAAAAGATAATATTATAATTACATATTATTATAAATGATCAAAATTAAAATATATAAATCCTGCTTATAAGTTTGTAAAATGTCCCATGACACACACACACACATATATATATATATATATATATATATATATATAACGGATTGGTTTAGCTTGTTGGATTCGATTTATCCATTAAACTGATCAATCTAATCCGATTTATTTAAAGTTAATATAAAAAATTGGTCCGATTTAGTGCATCATGTTTTGTTGGTTAAATAAATAAAATAAAAAATATGTTTTTGCAAAAGAAAATTTAAAAAATCATTTTTTTTAAGAAAATAAATTTAAATAAACTAAAAACATATACTTAAATTAAATTTTCACTCTCCACACACCACAACAAGACATATTATCACAAGTTAAAAGTTTAGAATTATAATAACAAATTTTAAATTTGAACAAAATATTAAATAAAATAATAATGAATAATATTAAAAATACTAAAAATGTATTTTAAATAAATTTTTATTCTATTTCTAGTTAAATCTGACACTTTGAAATCTTAAAACATATTACAAAATATGTTTTTAATCAATTACATATTTTTTTCTTCTTTTTTTAACCTAATCAGACAAAGACCTATGATAAATCAGATTGATGCTTAAGTTTGAGCGATTTTGACAGCTTTAATATTCACCCAAAAATGAAGTAAATGACGTTTTTCTTTTTATTCCATTCTTGTCTAAATTTAATGATGGGCATGATATTATTGGTTGTTGTGCATGGTCGATCTATCTCCTTCACCAAGCCACTACTTGAACCCAGCGACTGCTGTTTTCCAATAGAAAGATTGGTTAATCTAGTCACAACCACTCACAGTATGATAAGGAAGTTGTCCGAAAATCAAATTTGTAAATTGGACGTGCAGAGGCACTTTTATTTTATTTTATAACAACCCATTCTTCTATCTTAGTATCTTTTACATGTTATGCTAATAATTATTATTCAGAATTCTTTTTATCTTCAGAAAAATGTGGAAAAGTAGCTACTAGTGTCGTTTACGTAAAAAAAAAAAAAAAACACAATTGTATTCTCTCTTATATATATATATATATTATGTTTAGATAAAAAAATTGTTATAAGATGATTTTAAGCGAGAATTAAAAGATAAATATTTTATTCTTTTGATCTCGTGATAAATAAACTAAATAAGATACAATAATTATATAATTATTACATAAATTTAATCTATACTGTCATTAATCATTAGATAACCCACGTTGACTTGGATACAATATGGTTATTTCCTATTAATTTATCAAACTTTATTTTAACTCTTACATAAGAGTGAATAAAAAAAAACATAGGAGTAAAACGTTTAATTGCATCTTTTCCCCCCTTCCTTTCCATACTTCCCATTTCTTATATGAAAAATAATTATTTTTAGAACATTGATTAAGAACCTAAAAAGATAATTTTTTTATTAAGATGTATAAATTATGTTATTTATATTTTTTCATTTTTTTATAATTTTTACAATGAATAATTATTTTTTAGTTTATTAATGAATATTCTAAAGAGACTGATCAGTCAAATCCTTCTTATATATACTAACTGAAGCTAGGATATGCATACATCAAAATACAAGTCGTGATCGACTTGACTTAAATTAAAGAAGAGTGGTGACGGTGAGGAGTGAGACATAGATCGAGAACTGTGGCAATCATAATGGAAGAAGTGGTGGAAGTAAAGGTGAGTGGTAGACCGAGAGAGACTCAGAGCTCTCTGGGGATTTCAACTCCATCACACGATGGGGTCCCCAAAACTCCCAAAAGCCCATTTGCAACTCGTTTTATGAGCACCCCTTTAGCCAGCCCCATGAAGAAGGCCATTGAAAACATTCAAGGTTACTTGGGAGAAGTTGGTCGCTTCACCAAGCTTGACCCACAAGACGATTGGCTTCCCATCACCGAGTCAAGGAAGGGAAACGCATACTACGCTGCGTTTCACGTTCTTTCTTCAGGGATTGGATTTCAGGCTCTTGTTCTTCCATTAGCCTTCACCACTCTTGGCTGGTCAGCTTTTAACTCTCTTTTTTCCCACTCCGCTAAAATATATATGAGTAATTGATCACCTCTATATATTTCTCTAACTTTTTCTTATTGTCATGTTACATAACTCATCGTATTTACACTTCTTATTCTTTTCCTCTTTAGGTATTTCGTTTCCATATCCTGTTTTCCAATATATATAACTGGACTAGAATGATCACTGGCTAACAATACTTTTTTAGTAAGTTGCATATATATATTGGTGTTGATGCAGGACTTGGGGAATCATATGTCTCTGTGTGGCTTTTACATGGCAGCTCTACACGTTGTGGTTACTGGTTCAGCTTCACGAATCGGACTCAGGGGTGCGCCATAGCAGGTACCTCAGACTTGCTATGGCAGCATTCGGTAAGCTTACAGTTACATATATATATATATATATATATATATATATATATATCTAAAAACTTATATTTGGCACTTAGTAAAAAGGAAAAAAATATAATCATAAATAACATGATGTGATAAAAAAATATATTAATAAAGTATTTAATTAGAAAATTTGAGATATCTAAAAATCATTGCTCGAACCTATAAGTGGAATGATGGGAAAATATGGAAAAATAGCTGACTCTTAACTAATAATTAAAAATATCATTATTATGAATATTAAAATAAATACTTTAAAAAATTAGAAATCTTTTAACACATGTGATTTTTAACTAAATAATAACATACAAATTAGTCGATACTTTTTAAAATTTCTATTAGCATGAATGTACGTTTTATATAAATATTTTATCCCATTATCTAATAATATATTATCATCTAAGATAAATTTATTGAATTTTATATCAATTATTTTTAGTTATTATAAAATTCATACTTAAAATCATTTTTGATTAGTTAAATATATAAAAAATATGATTCTTTAACATATAAAAATTAAACTCTTAATTTATTGAATTTTTTTATATACTGTCAGTGTAAAGTTAATACACTAACTATATATCAAAGATTGCACTTAAATAATTAATAGTGTAAAATCATTTTACACTGTGCACTATTTACCCTAATTTAGTTGTATGCGGGGCCATATATTTTATGCTTATATAATCTAGTTCTTTAAGAAAATAAAAAGGAACAAATGTTACAAAGGAAGTACATATAATATTTTATTCATGTTGAAGTAACTTTAAATCATATCATCCCCTAGTAACGGCATTAAAGTTTAGTAATCATACAGATCTTGCTTTTTCTTTCTTTCTTTTGATGTACTGTGTACATATTTATCCACGCTTTAACATCATAAACATTTAGCAAATCTCAAGGTAGATTTATTTCAACTATTAAGAAAACAAAATGCTGTCTAATGAGTACTGTTTAAAGTGGATGCGATATGGGTATTATTTCCTTTGGAGATTTAACATAATATATATATAACCAACCTAATTGATATGACATGTCAAATGAAGAAATGAAACAGAAAACATAATGTTACGTGTATCTAAAATATGTCCTTCTCAAGGTTTTATTACATAATGATCTTATTTAATTGAAATGGGGTATCACTTATAATGATACATGTACTCTGTATAAAAAAAATGTCTCCCTCTAATCTAGTGATTGTGCTTGATTTTTACAACAGTTTTAATTGTTATATCATCAAATTAATAATCGATTATCCAAAAAGGAGATAAATAATTGCATCGTATATAATTTTTTATTTCCCACTTATGTTTTATTATATTTTTTATGCACATTTTAAAATTATTCTTTTCAGTCAAAGAAACAACAAAATTGTTCCTCGTTAATTTTAAGAACTAAGAAGAAATTAACATTTTCCTTTAGATAAAACTCATGCTTGTTGCACTTTAAGCATGCACAAGTTGGTGTGTTAGGTACTTAGGTCAACTTTATGGCTGTTCTATTATGGTTGAGCGTCTCTCGTAAAAGCAACTTCAAAAGTAAATTACATATATATTATATTCTGTTAGTGATTTATAGAATTTAAAAATAAGCACCATATCCGTATAGTGATTAGTGGTGTAATCAATTAATTAATGTTTATCATATGTTGATCGAAACAATCCTCGGCAATTGACAAGACAGGACAAACGAAACTGCATGCAGGAGAAAAGATGGGAAAACTACTAGCACTCTTCCCAATCATGTATTTATCGGGTGGGACGTGTGTGACACTGATCATGATCGGAGCTGGCACAATGAAGATATTCTTTCAGATGGTGTTTGGAACTGCAAGCCCACTCACAACCATTGAATGGTATTTGGTGTTTACATGCACAGCCATTTTGCTTGCCCAGTTACCAAACCTGAATTCAATCGCAGGGGTTTCCCTCATAGGAGCCATCACTGCAGTGAGTTATTGTGCTCTTATATGTATAGTATCTGTAGTCCAAGGTAGGCTTGATCATATATCCTATGAACCATCAAGGGGACAATCAGAGGCTAGCATGATTTTTAGCGCGTGGAATGCACTAGGCATCATTGCTTTCGCTTTCCGCGGTCACAATCTTGTGTTGGAAATACAGGTACATAGAAAGTATGCATGGTCAAACATTTTGTTTGTACATCATAGGTGGATTTCTATGATCGGTGTTGCTGCGCATGCAGTTATTTTTATAAGGGGAATGTTAATCAGTGTTTTAAGAGTAATTTTAAAGAATTTTGAAGTGAATTTTTTTTATTGAATTGATTAAAACATTATGTTGTTTATGATTTTTTTTATAATTTTTATATTAAATACTTTATTTTTTTATTTTTTTAATATTATCTTTAAGACACTAATTAACAAGACCTAACATTTATTATTGTTAAACTGTCCCCACCCCCAAAATTGTAGGGAACCATGCCTTCGGATGCTAAGCAACCCTCAAGCTTGGCCATGTGGAAAGGTGTTATGTTTGCTTACACAGTCATCGCCTTGTGTTTGTTTCCCCTTGCCATTGGAGGTTATTGGGCCTATGGAAATTTAGTAAGTATAGTTAATAATTAATATCCGTAATAGCCTATGTTTCGAATTATCGACTTTACGATTGATCATATAGAAGCTAACCGCTTGCTCTTTGATGCCAGATACCTACCAA
The DNA here is from genome assembly GCA_007407185.1 of Glycine tomentella. Taxonomy (NCBI): domain Eukaryota; kingdom Viridiplantae; phylum Streptophyta; class Magnoliopsida; order Fabales; family Fabaceae; genus Glycine; species Glycine tomentella. The sequence continues at coordinate 28,715 of PYAF01002198.1, read as the reverse complement.
TGGAGGGATGTTAAGTGCTTTGCAAAAATACCACGAACATGATACATCAAAATTTATCATTGCTTTCACAAGCTTGCTAGTTGTTATAAACAGCCTCAGTTCCTTCCAAATATATGCAATGCCAGTATTTGACAATCTGGAATTCGGATACACCAGCAAGATGAACAGACCTTGCCCGAGGTGGCTACGAATAGCCTTCAGGGGTCTCTTCGGGTGCCTAGCATTTTTTATTGCTGTAGCCTTACCATTCTTACCGAGTTTGGCAGGTCTGATAGGAGGCGCTGCTCTACCAATAACCTTAGCATATCCCTGTTTCATGTGGATACAGATTAAGAAGCCACAGAAATGTAGCACAAACTGGTACTTGAACTGGGCACTAGGCGTTGTTGGGATGATTCTAAGTGTACTGGTTGTCATAGGAGCCATTTGGGAAATAGTTGCTCAGGGCATAGAGATCCATTTCTTCCATCCACAGTAGGAATTAGATATTATACAACGCTCAATCACAACACTGGAAGTTGATTTGCAAATGTTTCACGGACAAGCATGCGGAGCACACAAAAGTTGGGCACGTTAACTCCCATCAGAAATGAATTTGAGAGAATGCTTCGCTTGTGACAACAGACATTCTATTCTAATTGTTTGTTATCGATCATGAAACATGGGTTAGTTTGATGTAAAATGTCAGGAAATAAAATGTATTTAACTTGCAGAATGTGCCAGAAAAGAAACATTAAGTTAATATGTGAATCTGCCCAATAAATATTCCAATGACAATCACAAATCCAATAGGTCTTAAGTCAGATAAGGAAATATTTTCATATCATCGTCCAAAGTGAAGTTAAACAAGGGTTACATTCTCCATACAAGGCCAACAACACAGAAATTATCTTCTAAGGCTAGCAAAGCTAACAACACTTTGCACCTACCATTTAATCACCTTGTGCACAACATCACAGTGCTAAACCTATCTCGCACATATGTCGTCATTATACAATAACTCATCTGATGGTATTTGAACTTTCAATGTCAAGGGGTCAAAAACTCAATAGTAACGTGCAGCAGTTGCACTGTGTATACAGAAATAAACAGCAAAAAGAAATGCCAAATATATAGGTTGTGATAAGATCCTAGCATTACTAAGCCACATTGCCTCCAACAATGATCAAGATCAACCAATTGGATAAGCTTGTCTTGATGTAAAAACATCAATATATAGTTCAGTCAACTTGCTATAGGTGGAATCAGATGATACACAATCCAGTGATGAATGAGACGTGGGACCAATGGAAATGGTCACAAATGGCCAAGACCCTAGCCAGTAAATGGGTGGTAAGAGAATAGGAAATATGCCAAAGGTCAAGACTTGATGCCATTTTACATTGACAATGGAAGAAGCATCCTTCGTCTCTTTTTCCTTGCAAGCCTTACTTGCTTTGTAATTTTCATGCATAAAAGCAATAGGATTGTGATGCAGAGTAAAATAAAAGCAAGCCGGATGTGCTTGAAGTACAAAGAGACTACAGAAAAAACCAAGAAAGCTAAAATAACAAGTTCCCATATTACAAAAACCACCACATCCACCCTGCACGCAATAAAGAGACATCATTATCACCAGATTATGTTATTCAAAAAGCATTGACAGACAGAAATGCAATTAACCCAACTAAATAGACTGCAACTATTTTATATGCATTTCAGGGCCACAAGTCATTTGTTTCATAGTGTTCAATTGGTTCATAAATTTAGGGGGAAGGGCAATAAAGAGACCAGAATTTACTCATTTTCGTTGCACTTCCTACACTAGGGAGATTTGAAGTATATTACTTTTATTTTTCCTCTCTCCTCTTTTAATCAAAACCTATGAAGGGTCGATACTCCACAAATGCAAAAAGTATGGTGTCCAGTGTCCACACATATCCAATATTGATGCACGTCCAATATCTATCCAAAAAATATCCATTTTTCATTATTACTTTTTATGAAAAAAAATTGCCTGATACACCTCTGATATTCCATGGATATGGCTCAGGACACAGTTACGTAACTACTGTAGTTTTTTTTATTGTTAAAAGGCACCTGATAATGTCCATTGTTAATAAGGAGCAACTCTCTTCCCAAGGAAAATCTTATTATTCTATGAAGCCAAAACTTCTTTTGGATAGGACTAATGATACTTTTTAATTTTTATAATTTTGAGTCAATTTGTTTAAACTTAAAAAAAGAAAACAATTTTTAAAAAATCATTTTTCATATAAGTGCTTTTTATGAAGTAGATGGGATATGGGTGGGGGAAAGATATGTAACTATGCTTACTTGTTATGAGTACAAATTATATCTTTTTTGTAAACTGTAATCATCGTTTATTGACTGTTATATGTTTATATATTAATGAGCAATTAGGGATGCAAACGTCTCTTTACAAATAATGTGTATTTACATTAAATATATATAAATTCTTGTTAGCATATCTTGACCATGTGTATCTTGATTGTTAAGATCCCTGTATCCTCATATCCATATCGTATTATGTATCAGGACTTCCTAGACCAGAACAAATAAGAGAAATTTATTTTCCCCTTTGATCCTCACCCCACTTACATTAAAAATCCCTACCTACCAGTAATTGTAAAGGTGAAACATTAATTTGTGCTTATGATCAGTGTAGCCATTTCAAGTTCAACAAAAACGTACTGATTGATGGTCATATAAGATTCCAAAGGCTTGGCAAAACAATGATATAATAATTAATAAGTAAATACATGTGCGGAAGAAAAAATGATTTATCAGTATGAACTATGAAGTTGGAAATCTTTTAGAGAAGCCCCTAAATATGAAACAAGTAGAACCTTTTTTAAAAGCAGCAAAATATCTGAGATCAACAGTGTATGAGAAGAGGAGATTCAGATTGAATAATCATCACTTCTGATTAGTTGAACCAATAAAGGTATACCTGTCATCCTAACCAATTGTGTTAAAACTTGGAACTTAACCATAGATCCTAGACAACTATTCCAGTATATATATAGTGACAAGATCAATTTTGATAACATACCAATCTTCTCCTACTCCCACAAATCAAAACCCCCCAAAGTAACTAATAACTCTGCACTTATTTTGCTTTTGTAACCAATGAATAAGATAACTACTTGAAGCCACTTTTCACCACGCCTAATTTCAATATTATGCCCAACAAGATATAAGTCCTCCTTTTAAGATTAGCAAATAATATGAATCAAAACCTTGTTTTTCTGTTTGTATTCGTTAACTATCCTTTATCCTGGTTAGGAAAACCTACCTTATTTTGAATAACGAGATTAGGCACGTACCCAAAAATAAGGAGTCAAACACAAACGGTATGTATGTGTAAGAACAAAAGGTGTGCGTGTGTGTGCTGGGGAACAAATTGAATACTAATCTAGACAACCACGCCCAATCGAATCACCCTGTACGAGCCTACCAATTTATTTATTATAAGACTATTTTCTTAATCGAATCATATTAACAAGTAACAACAATTTCCATCTTAATTTAAAAAACAAAAACAAAAATTGTAACGGGAAATAAGCCAAATCCTGTGGGGGGAAAACATTGCAAGAAAGAAAATAAAAAATTTCAAAATTAGCCGAGCGAAATTCTTGATCTTTCAATCCCGTGTGTACAATAATTGTGAGGCAAACAATAAACATGGAAAATAAAGGGGGGTTTTGATTAATAAGAACAGGGCAAGGATTCATAATTTGAAAATGAAGGTTGGGTAGCGCATACCTGGAAGTGGTGATGTTTGAAGAAGTGGAGGAGAAGAACGAGACAGAGGCCCAGTCATGCTTGGATCGAATCTGATACTCTCGCAGCTGTTCAACCAGATTCGATCGTGTTATCATTGTAGCCCCCCTCGCTCGCTGTCTCTAATTCTTTCTCTCTCTAAAACGAAAACGTCGACTATGCGACTTTTTCAGAACCAAAAAATGAATTTGATTGTAGTTAAAGCGAACTAACCATGCATCCCATTTGCTTTAGTCTCAGGCTTTCAGCTTTCAAACGGCCCGGCCTAAGCTCAATCTACATTAGCCTCTTTCTATTTACATTTCTCATCTTCTCTAAGTACACCTCATATCCCTTTCCTACCTCTTAATTATCCATTATACCCTTTCTTCTTAAAGGAAAACATCCCCTTGGAACCCCTATTCCTTTCCAGAAATATCTTTCTAGAATAATATATATCTATTCTGAAAATGTATTTCTGGAATTAAGAATTAGTTATGAAAATACATTTTCTGGATATATATATATATATACATATATAAAATTCTAGAAAGACATTTTGGAAAGCAAAGGGGTATTGGGTGTAGGTAGAAAAACGAGATGTAAATAGAAAGAGCCTTAAATTTTGTTGGGTTGTAATTTGTTCCAAGGGTATCAAGTATAATTTTTTTAGTTAAACTATTGATGGTCTAATTTTTAGAGTTGATTTATATAAGTTTGTCATGCTCTAGTTGATGGATCTTGGTTGATGGAAGGAGACCATGGATGAGTCTTTGGAGTTGGTTGATATCTCTAATTGACACAAACAAGTGGTGGTCTTTGTCATTAGATTTGACCAATGTCACATATAACTAAGAGTAGATATATGGATTCGGTCTGCGGACCAGTTTGTTAAATCTATGTGACAGTAATATAACCAAAAGTTAGTTATTAAGTCTGTTTCTCATTTGTTATATATAACCTTCCTTTGTACATTGTAAAACAGAGCAATCAATAATACTTTTCTTTCTTCTTGTTTACCCTTGCACTTCTTGTTTTTCTTTTGCATCTCTTCTTGAGTCTGATACCTTTCATGGTATCAGAGCTCAGCAACGGTCCATGGCTTCAATCCCAGATTCTCCTCGGTCAGAGACAAGCAATGCAAGCATACCTGCAACCAAAATTATCATGAAATCTTTTTCCATTCCTATTGCTGATAAACTGGATGAAGAGAGCTTTCTACCATGGCAACAACTAGCTTTA
>PYAF01002198.1:0-23608 GCA_007407185.1 Glycine tomentella | reverse complement strand
CCTAGGATCCAACCTTATCTCTTGGACAAGTAAAAAGCAGCAAGTGGTCTCCAGGTCCAGCACAGAAGCTGAGTTTAGAAGTCTGGCAGCAACCATGGCTGAAATCACCTGGATTCAATCGCTCCTTTCAGAATTGCGTATTCCTTGTACCACTCTTCCAACGATTTTCTGCGATAACTCCAGTGCAGTAATGCTAGCAACCAATCTCATTATGCATCAAAGAACCAAGTATTTTGAAATAGATCTCTACTTTGTGCGAGATCGTGTTCTACACAAGCAAATCTTTGTTCAACACATTCCTGGCACTGAGCAAATTGCGGATATTCTTACCAAGCCTCTCTCTGTCTCTATTTTCCATCATTTTCGCTCCAAACTCAGAGTCATTCCATCTCCGCTGAGTGTGAGGAGGGATGACAGTAATATAACCAAAAGTTAGTTATTAAGTCTGTTTCTCATCTGTTATATATAACCTTCCTTTGTACATTGTAAAACAGAGCAATCAATAATACTTTTCTTTCTTCTTGTTTACCCTTGCACTTCTTGTTTTTCTTCTGCATCTCTTCTTGAGTATGATACCTTTCACTATGGACTAGGTAGATAACAAGTTTCTTTCTTTTGAAGTTTGTATAATTATATTTAGTTTTTGAGTTTGATTCTATAAACTTAGCAAATTACTCGTTTAATTAGTTTAAGTTTTATATACAAATATTATTAATTTGTTATGTTAAGATTTTGATATTTAATTTATATTATTATTGTTATTTTGTTCTGTTTAAAATATTAATATATTTTAGTGTAATAAATTTTAACTTAAAAAAGAAAGTTAAATTTTTTTAAATCTGAAATGATATTAAGTATTTACTCTGGTTAGTATTATTTTTACTAAAATAAATTTTTATAATCACATGTATAGTTTTAGAATATTTTTCTATTATTTCATCACAATTTTTTTATTAAACTGCAAAATTTAATATTTTAATTATTATTTTTTAACGAGATAAAAAGGAAAAAAGAGCACAAGAAAGTAACACAGAGGATTACACAGGTAAATCCGCCGACATTCATTGCAATTTGTGCCCAGCGAAGAAAGAAAGCAGGGAGGTTCTGTTGTAGGTGGGTGAGTAATAGTATAGGTCGTGTTGTGGATAGATAGGCATGGCTTCGTCTTCAGCTTCTCCTCGACCGAGCGCCGCCGCGGAACATTCGAGGAAGATATTAGGGTTTATGGCGCACGCGAAGCAACGGAAGGACAGCTTCATCCAATTCTTCGCCATGACGGGTATCCTTCTATTGAGTATGCGATCTTTGAGCCAGAAGTACAAAATCCACGGCCTCGAAGAAGACATCCACGCCCTCAGGGTCGAGCACGGTTCTCTCACCGACCGTATCAACAACATCAAGAACGATCTCCTTCGAGAAGCTTCTCAAGACTCCACCGGCCTCTTCGCTTCTCGCCTTCGCCACCTCTTTGCAGAACAACAATGATCCCTTTCCCCTCCCTGTGAGTTTTTTTTTCCTTCTCTCCGAAGAAACAAATAAATTGACTCGTGAATAATAATAGTCTTTGAAGGTGTTTTGTTGCTTTCTAGGAAAATTTGTTCTTGTCGAGGATATGTCTAATGATTGCACTTAAAAGATTCGTATTAAATGTAATGTCCTGTGAGGATGAATAGAAGGGATACAATTAGAAGCGTCTTCCTATATTTCTAGCAGCTTCAATGACATAGATTACATTTGGAAATTTGAATCTTCTTAGAAGCTAACCTCAATGTTGTAATTGTTGATTTTGTGTTTGTATGTGAAGTCACTTTGCTGGAGTAATTTCCCTAAAAATTCTGATGCCACACCTTTGTTCCTTCCAGCACACCTCAACTGCAATAAATTTATTTATTTTGCTGTTTTACAATTATCAATGGTTCCCCATGTGGTTTTGGAGGTAAATTTTAGCAGTTGCATAGTTTATTAAACATATAACTTAAGTTTGAATCCACACTCTTCCTCATTTGCGACCAATTTACTGAGCGATAATTGGAAATATTCCGTGGATTTGGCCTTAGATTAAAATCACTATTAGGTGAATCAAGTGTCCTACCTGACCTTACCCTATTCCTATATATATATATATATATATATGCTTGAATTTCTTCAATGCTTGCAATGCCTCCATCTCTCTATGTTCTCTGGGTTTGGTTAATTCTTTTATCTTGGCTTTTCGTTCTGCAACTATTCTCTCTTGCACAGTGGTTGGTTAAATATCCACGCTTTGATTTGGCCTGCTTTCCCTTTGAACAATGGTTTATTTAACTACCTTGGTAATCCGTGTATATTTAACCACCGATTTCACTCTTTCATTTGCTGTGTATGGACTGGCTTCTGAGTTAGTTGTAACTCATTATACAACTTCGTTTAAATTTTTACCTAAAAGACCAGTGGTAAGGTTCTTCATATAGTAAGATGACTGCTTCATAGGTTGTGAACTCATTATCACGATTCTTGTTACCACAATTTCATGGACTACTAGGTATATGGTTAAAATTTATTTTATAATGTGGTTAAACCTCTTCTCTTTATTTTGGGGGGTTGAGTTAGGCTAATCCATTCTCATTCTAATATGATATCACAACTTATCAGGTCCTAATATTGCTGGTTGAATATGAGAGGTGGGGTAATGTTTGAGGGGATAGTGGCACTATTGAGTCTCAAATTTACTTACCATGAGAAATTATTTGGCTTTAGGTATTGGCTACTAAACCAATAAGAGTGAATTTGGATACTTTGCAACATTTTGTTAACTAGTGTCCTAGACACACCGACAATTAACTTGATTTTCCAATTATTAAATGTTTTACTTTTTGTTTTAATATTTTTTTGGTTACAAATGTTACCTGCCATTTGAAGCAAAATCCTATTTTATATGAAGATTTGAGCTTAAACCTACCATGTACTTGCATAGAGTAATTTTTTTAGGAAATTTAATATTCTAAAAATGATTTTAATTTGTATTTATATGTATTCATAATGTAAAAATAATTTATAATTCAATCACATATTATAAAATCACATATTATAATGTATAATAAGTTTGTCTATTTTATAGTAACTTTTAAATGTCAAAACTATGATGTTTTTTTTAGATTAATAGTATAAAAAAATGCTAACAAACCATGAAAATTAAATTATTTTAAAAATTTAAGTACGTCAATTAAATTTTTATCATTTTTGAAATATTTTATTTGGATATAATAATTATGATATAATATTTAAATTCCTCGATCCTTAAAATAATTTGTTTAAACAGAGTAAATTAATTTCTTTCATTTTTTAAGTTAATTTCCTTATTGAAATAGAATCATAAAGTCATGACTTTATTAATTTATTCTAAGAATCTAGACGAATATGGGTCGACCCAACCTAACTTGAAAGGGATTTGGGATATGTTTCATAAAAGAAGTCAAAATTCTAATACATCCCGCATAAATTTCTTAAGGTCCGGATTGTTTAATCAGTAACTTAAAATATAATTTACGAACTAATTTAAAATAAGGGTACATGTAAGTCTCAAACCCACAATTTTCACTTTATTAATGTGAGTTTTAACTAACTAAGCTAATAGATTAATTATGTTAAAATTAATTAATGTTACTACACATAATACTAAATTTTAATGTATATTAAGTACACATTTAAATTTGCGTAATAAATTTTGTAACAATTAATTTTTATCTAATAATTAAAATATTTTTTACATATAAAAATCATAGATTTAAATAAAAATTTATGAGTTTAACAAAGATATAATTTTTTATTGTAAATACATATATAAGTTTTATTAAACCTGTAAATTTTTATTAAACCTATGATTTTTATATGTAAAAAAAATTACTTTAATTATTAAATCAAAATTAATTGTTACAAAATTTATTATATAAATTTATATATATATTAAATATATTAAAAAATTTAGTGTTATAAGTAGCAACATTAATTATTTTTTAACATAATTGACCTATTAGCTCAGTTGATTGGAGCGTTACGTTAATAACGTGAAGGTAGCATGTTAACGATATCATGGTTTTGTTAATTTATTTTGGGGTTTTGAATGTCACATTGTAATTTTTTTTTTTTACTTTTGAATTATATAATAAAATCACAATTTCGTTATATATTATAATATAAATGGAACAATTTTATGTTTATAGCAATATAGTGAATATCAACCAAAGATGTTGAGTTGCATCAAACTTTTAGTGTTATTTATATTAAATGATCTATTGTTCTCTTGTGAGTCATATTATAAAAAATCGTGTTCAATTAATCATTACAGGTTTTAGTCAATAAAAAACATCATATGTATTTTTAATTTTTTTTTTCCATTTTTTTAAAAAACTGTACGATGGACTCATAATTTCGTTGTTTTTTTTTGCACCCCTTTGTTGTGGTAAACAACACGGCACCACAAACTCCTCTGCTGGGAGCAAAGTCTCGACCAATCACAAACACTGGGGAGTCAATGGACTCGACCCTCAACTAATCAAACAGTAAATATACGTAAAACGATCAAGGAAGGATGCGCGAGAGTCAATGGGAGAGAAAAACAACATACAAAATAACTTTACGTGGGAGAAAACCTCCAAGAAGAAAACCCACGAGACCAAGTGTAGAACAATCCACTATTCTCAATAATGGTGGTTACAAACACTCAACGCCCTCTCGCCGGAGTCACTCAACAATGGTGGAACACTCTCAACCTCTTGGAGACACTCTCGACAGCCTGACGCTGGAGACACTCACTCTTCCTCACCATTGTTGTGTTCTACACACGTTGTCGTCACTCCTCCATCTATAAATGTACATATTTATACAGAGGAATTAGGTTTAGGGATTCAGCACCCTAAACAGGAAATTGGGTCGAGGTCAACCCTCGAGATTTGGGCCCAAGTCAAACTTTTCCTTTTTCAGCACCCAGGGAATTGGGCCAAGCATTAAACGGAACATATCCAACACCCTTAGACCAATAGAATCACGATTCATTTGTGTTAATGCGGATGTCAGAATTGTCTGAGTGATAAAAAATATACAATGAAATGACGATCACGATTGCGTTGTGTTAATAGGGGTGTAAAAATTATTGTATAATGGAATCATGATTCAACTCTGCATGACCTACAATAAACCCATGATTTCGTGGGAAAAATAAATTCAAAAAAGAAAAAAAATGATCACTTTCTTGATAGGGACCAATAGCAACTCCCAACTCCCAAGTGGCATCAATGTCAACTCATATTAGTCAATTCATGTTTTTTTTTTATAAAAAAGTTTAAATGATATTATTGATATTTTTATGAAAGAAGCTAATTAGTGATTAGTAGCGAGAAGAAATAAACCTTTGACAATAATCACCTGTACTGATAAAAATATTATAAAGAAAAATAAACATAAAGCCAACAAAGTTCAATATTGGGCACCAACCAAACCACAATGTCTTAAAATTAAATAAGGAGTATAAAAAAAAATTCTAAGTAACTTAATCAGTCAAAAGTATGCCAGCCTAATTGAGATAATGTACAAATAATTCAGGGTATTGATATTTAGACATTTACAAATTATAGACACCATAACAACACTTCTAATGTTTTGTTATTTTTTTTCCCATCATATCATATAACCAAACATATCACTAATTTATCTTCTCTTCTTGTCTTATCTCTCTCAAAAGATGTAGACACATGAGAGGTGTATAAGCATATTTTCCGAAAATTTATTGGCTTTAGAAATAAGGGTAGACTTGTTTGTATTTTTGGAGCAACAGACATCCGGGGATAAAAAAAAAAAAATACAAGCACCGTTGGTGCCTGGTGGGAATAAAGAGATATTAGATTCTTTAACCCCAACTTCAATTTATTAGTTAACCAATTATCTGAGTAAAGTTCAGCTACCAGATCATGAATCTCTGTTTCATTTTGGTTGCGGGACTTCTGCTGCCATGTGGGGTGGTGAAAATATGGTTGATTGTTTGTACGTATGATGAGAGACATGACAAATGTAAGAGCGGCAGGAAAGATGACACATTTGCATTTGTCAAATGACCAGCTTTGCTTTGCTTCATTAACTGGGCGAAAAGTCAAAAAAGTACATAATAAAGCTACATCTTTTTATCATTGTACCAACACCAACCAAATTTAAACAGTAGTATTTTTTTTCTAAAATATATTTAATTTATAAACTATTAATCCCTTTTCCATTGTCAAAAAAAAAATAGTTAAAATTTTAGATCTTGTAGATAATTACTATCAAAGTTCATTGGGACCAAATTTTAACAGGCAAGCACATAATATACATTGATAAAGGAACCTACCCAGTCCTCCTTCAAATTGAAGCAACTCCAACGATGTTTTAATACAAAAAATAAATGGATGGGAATCATTAGATTTACACAATTATAACTTTGTTGTTCCTTATTTTTTCTTTTCTTTGCTTCCTACTCGAAGCCTATTAAAAAGTGCAGATGGTTTACATTCTGATAACACATTATTATCAATATGTGAGAGGGAGATTAAGAACGTGTACTTGAATTCGTCCCAATTGTTTCAATTGAAAAGAGAAAGTCGAGTTCTTATGCGAGAGTAAACTATCTACTTTTTTGGAGAATGTAGTATATGTATGTAAAATTGTTTGATGAGGAGACAAATTTCTATCTCACTAATAAATAGTAGGTAGGAATTTCACTACTGGTTATAAAATGAATGATCCAACCCATTATGGGTTCACTCTTAAACAAAGTCCAATACAGTATATATCAACAGTGGTATTTTAATAATGATTATTGACTATAATTAAATATTGATTATTAAATAATATTTTCTAATAGTTAATTAATATTAATCCACAAAATAAAATAATAAAATAATGCCTCAGTTGAAATCCAAATAGAAAGAATTAAACAACTCACCTAATTGTTATACTGTACAAAATAAGAAATACTATCAAACCAATAAGAGAGATCAAATTCCAGTTGATTGAAGTATCTGCAAGAAAGCAGGGTATATAAAAATCATCACATACTTCAACAATTGAATGCATATCTATGCGTGTTTGCATAAAGAATTCGCACACAAATATTACAGAGGTAATTGCAAAAAATGTTCTTTATCCAATTAATAGGATAATATAAAGATAATTGAGATAGTAAATTTGAACTATTTATTCATTCTAATAATAAGTGGTAAAATAACGAGATTTAACTTTGTGTTTTGACCATATTGTAGGTATATAAGTCAGTATAAAATATAAAACTTGTGTTTGTTGGTTAGAATTGCGTCTCTCAAAATCGTAATGGGTTGCTTTAAAAAAATCTGAAGGACTTGTTTAGGGTTGTTTATTGATAAAGAAAATATTAAATAATTTTCTCTTGATTATTATTAAGAAATAAGGAGATTGATCGTTTTTTGTTTGTAAAGAATACTTGTTTAGTTTTAAAAAAAAAACTTCTATCATTTTAAAAATACAAATGACAATTTTTATTAACTTAAGAAATAGAAAAGTGTTTTAAACCAAACATAGCTCGAAGTAGCAATCAAATTTCTTTGTCATGTGATTCACTCATAATTAAGTTGTAAATTGATAGTAGAGTTTAAGAACATCCAAACAAAGCTGCCACTACCCGTGCTTCCACATGGGTCATCTAATCTAACTAGGGCCGCAATTTAAAAGTGGAAATTGCGTAGGACTGCTACTCCATTGGAACATCTCCAAGAAGAGGGCCCTTGGGTCTTCTTCGCGTTTGAACGCGTCATGTGTGACCCTCTCTCACCACCCACTGTTTGTAATGTAAGAGTAAGCCCACAAACAAAAACAATACAAAGGACCCCATGTGGAAGACAAAACTGCATAGTTCAAATATAATTAAGATAGTGTGAGGACCCCACGACCGACACTTGGATTTAATTTCTACCCTATAGAAAAATCATTATTTTTTGTATCCTGCGAAATTCCCTTCAATTTTTCCCTCTCTTTTATTTTTACTTTTTCAATTTTTCACAGCTATATTACATTTACATTTACATTACATACTCCTCTGTACCGCACCTAAATCTAAATGTGTGCCATCCCTAATCATTTCTGACCCCTCCCCCGCGTTCCCTTTAAAGTCTCTTTGTCCCTTAATAGAGTGAGCATTAAGTACACTATCGGGGAGAGAGCAAAGAGTGTGTTGGTAATTAAGAAGGAGAGGAAAAATGCCGCTCCAGTTGGCGGGAGGAGCCACTGTCGGTTCCCTTCTACTATGTGTTGCTATTTCTCTCTTTCACATCGCTGAGGCCGAAGATCCCTACAGGTTCTTCAACTGGAATGTTACTTATGGTGACATTTACCCTCTTGGTCTTCGCCAAACGGTATGTCTCTATCTTAATCTCAACCTTCTCCACTGGAATTACTTTTTTACACTTTTCTGTTTTCTTACTATGTATTTTATTTTTAAATATTATAATGAGTGTATCACATCACTATTGCCGGATTTGGATCATATGGTGAATAAAATTATTCACAACATAAAACATGTCTTATTTAACAGGGAATATTGATCAACGGGCAATTCCCAGGTCCAGATATTCATTCTGTTACCAACGACAACCTCATCATCAATGTCTTCAACAGCTTGGATGAGCCCTTTCTTCTCTCTTGGTACTCTCCCTCTCTCCCTTTATTCACTTACTACTTACCATTTGTTCAAACATTTTCGATCTGTGGTTTTTGTTTACAATATTAAGCTTAAAGCATGCATCATAATGAGGGTGAGATTCAAGTTCCAAGCGTGTGATTAGAGTATATTTTAAAATATTAAAATTGTTATTTAGATTGATATTGTTGATCCACTGAGTCGGTTGCACATTATTAATTGCTTTAGGCACTTCTCTACTTTGGATGTTTGTTAAGTCGTATGATTCGTCTCCGGCTGGAAAGTGGAAACACTGAAATTTGCCATGTGCTGGACCGACGAATGTGTGGACGCGGTTCTAGATCTAGCTCGCTGCTCTTTCGTATATTATAATTATTATTATAGGAATGTACACTAAAAAGGAAAGTATTTTCATGTTTAAAAAATGTTCTGCGCAACAATAAAAAATGTTTAAGAAATGCTAAAAATGAACATTATATTCTTTCTGAATAAGGACAAAGACACGTGATTGTGACCTTGTGGTGCAATGTTTGAGTGGGAGAGGAAAGTGTGGGAGGAGGGGACGTAGGTTATCTTTTTAATTTTAATATTTTTTAATGTTTAATCATATTTATATGATATGATATACAATATGAATAAAATGCTTTTTATTTTTATCATAGTAAAAGCTTTAATTTTTATTATAAACAAATTTTCTCATATTATTTTATCCATTAAACTAATATACTTTCTTGACTGTATTTTCACTCTATTTTTAGTTTTCTATTTCTTTTTCCTTTATTTTTCTCACTCAATCAAAGAGGAATATAAGCCCTTATCATCACAAGCCTCAAAGTCATGACTCATGAGTCATGGCACACTTCTGATTTCTATGGAAGGAACTAGTAAGAAGAGTTCGAGAATCTCTCTGATACACACACACACACACATATATATATATATATATATATATATATATATATATAATTCGTTACATACATTAATTAAATAAGAAGGATTATAATTTTTTTAAAAAAATTTAAATCAATAAAAAATGTGTTTAAATTTTTTTAGAAAACCTGCATGTCAGGAGCATTTTTCAAATATAAAAAGAGGAAAGTTTCTAGGATAATTTTTGTAACACTTCTTTTTGGTATTTTTTTTTAACACTATGATTATCGTTTGAATTACAAAACAATAAGACTTATTAAATAATATTTGAGATTCATAACATTTTATAAATTTTAATAAATATTAATTAATAATAAATAGTATATTTAAAATAGGAGAAATGTTGTTTTTACAATAATTTGTACAACGTCTTGTATAGTAATTAGGATGGAAAAGAGAGAAAAAGCATGGGATGTAATATGAAAAAAATATAAAAATAATAAATATTACTTGTATTATATGAATTAATGAATTATTGTATAAATAATAAACAGTGTTTTAGAAAATGTATTAATGCGATGGCCTGTTTACCTTTTCTCTTTCTCTTGGGCTGTCTGTCGTGGACTGGAATCCACGGCGTGACTTATATAAACTAATCCACGTTTTTTTCCTAAAATCACTAGCGCTAGGTTATAGGTAATTAGGGGTGGAAATAAGTTAGGTCAAATTAGACTTGGTTAAATATGATCTTGGCCTGATTTAAAAATATAAAGTTTAGGATGATTTATTTAGTTGTTATAAGCTTTTTTTAGATTTGTCCTGACTTATTTAAAAGTTTAGTTTAATCTACAAGTCTGTTAAAAAGTCTATTTTTAATAGAAAATTTAATTTTACAAAACACTTTAAATCAATTTAGAAAAGTTAAAGAAACAATTTTTAAACAGAAAATATTTCAATACTTCGCTTATATTTTCAAATAAGTAATAATCATTTTATGAGATTTTCAAGGTTATTTTTGAAATGATTGATCATCTATTTATATAATAAGGAAAAATATTTTTAGAAAAAATATATTATTTTTAAGTTTTAATATATATATATATATATATTATATAATAAATAGGTCAGCCTAATAGATTCAACGAATTTTTTTTAAAATTTGAGTCTAACTTTTTTATTTAAGCATGTTCTTCAAAAAGTCTTAACTTAACCTTTATAATAAATAAATCAGGTTAAATCTTAAATATGTCGGGTCAAAGATCCATTGATAAGTGATCTTACCCATTTTCATCCCTGTATGTAATCACCAATCAAGCACTAAGCATAAGATAGAGTATCGTGTTTAGATAAAAAAAAAAAACTTCTTAATGTTTGATTAGATTTACAGAGAATTTTTTCCTTTGTTTAAGAGGAAAGAAAATGAGTCGGGTGAAAATAAAAATGTTGAAATTTGAATTGGAGATTCAAAATACAAATAAAAAATAAAAGGGACAAACGTATTTTTTTTTATAGAAAAACGGAAAAAATTAAAATAAAATTAAAGATCCTTTCCAGGAAAAAAAATATTTATTGAATCTTAATAAATTAACATTATTTATTAGCCTGCGGAATTATTATTAGGATGAATCAGAAATTTAAATGATACTCATTTTTACTGTCTGATGGATGGCTATTAGGATAATGTATAGAATATCTGAATCCATCTAACTAAGTAAACAAATTTGGTATAAAATTACATAAATATTAGGTTAGCATAAAAGATTAAAGCAGCGTAATTAAAGTATGAAACGAATTACTAATATGAAGCCCAACAACTAAAATATGAATTTAATGATACAGGAATGGGATCCAGCAGAGAAGGAACTCATTCGAAGATGGTGTTTTTGGAACAACGTGCCCCATCCCACCAGGGAAGAATTTCACTTATATCCTTCAAGTCAAAGATCAAATTGGGAGTTTTTACTATTTCCCATCCCTTGCATTCCACAAAGCCGCTGGTGGTTTTGGAGGCATTAGGATTCTCAGCAGACCAAGAATTCCCGTCCCATTCCCTGATCCAGCTGGTGATTACACTGTCCTCATTGGAGATTGGTACAAGTCCAACCACACGGTAATAAATTACTTCTTTTAATTTCCTCATTAATGCTGCGTAATTTCCTTCATTACTAGGCAGTACCAATTTCTGTTTTCTTGATAGTAAGTGTTGTTGCTGTTTTACTGCACGCACGGATGAGACTATAATGACCCTCGCCTAAAATGGGATGGGAGTTAACTACTTAAAAAATGCCAATTACTATCAAAATCAAAATTTAAACTGAATTTTGTCATAATCTTTATGCCGTAGAACGTTATCTATAACTTAAATGGAAATAACTCAATTTAGTCTCCACTTTCTTTTAGATATTTTGATTCTTAACTATTAGTACTACACTATTTTATTTAACTTCCAATTTCAGTTAATTTTTTTGAAACAAGTCATAGCGCATTACATATACAATTATGAATTAACCTCCAATTTCAGACCCGTCTCGTTTTTTCCACTGGTTCTCAACAACGGACTTTGATTTTTTCTCGTGTCTAATTAGCACCAGACCCACGTACGCAGGGGCGGTAGTAAAAATTGTTGTTGGTAGGAATTGAACCTTGGACCTCTTGGTTATTAAAAATAGACATTACCATCTCTTCTAATTTTTAATATTGAACATATGTTGCAGTATTTAATATTTGAGGCCCCTTATTTTTTTGGGCCCTGTGCGGTTGGGCACCTTACATGGGCCCAGAACCGCCCCGGCACGTACGTTTTCAAGAAGCAAGGAATTATCCCAACCTAAAAAACCAAAAACATCCATCATCCTACCTACTTTTTCTTCCTATGTGCCAAGTCCCCACGTTGCCGCTTTCTCTGTCTTTCTTTGAGTAAATGGCAAGGAAAATTTTTTGAGTATTTATTATAGTAGTAATATACTACTATGAGACAGATCTTGTGAAGATTCATATCTCTTCTGCAAGACTGCATGACTTGGTTCGGTGGCAATCCCCTAGGCTTCCCAAGCATTGCGTGTCAATAAATATTCAATTACTCGTTCATCAGAAATACGTAGGAAATATCAAACTTGGCAGTTGGCATTGCATTTTTTGCTTTGTGTGCCAAGAGATAAGCTTCTTCTATCGGTGAATGCATCATCTATTGGCAAATTGGCAGGTGGTGATCTGACTATCTCAACAGCATCAACGTTTTATGTAAATTATCATATACAGTAGCCTAATTCCCTTGATCAACTTTTTATTAAGATAAATCGTCATTTTCGTCTATAAATGTGTAGAGTATTAATAAATTTATTTTTAAAAATTAAAATTAAAATTTTTGTCCTTGAAAGTGAAAAAAGTATGACAAATTTATCTATTTGTTAACTTTCGTCCGTTACTGTTAATTGAAAGAGCCTACGTGACACACTTAGGGATGAATTAATTTAATCTTGATCTTCTCCCTTTTTTAATCATTGCAAACATAAAATTATAATAAATATTTAAAAAATTAAGAAAACAAACATAATAAAAAGTATAATATTGATTAATAAGTTTGTTGCTCTAAAATTTCTATTATAATAATATTAGGTAGTGACAAAATCAAGTTGGATCTCATTTTTTTGTAAAGATTAACTTAATGACTGTGTATTTTTGTTTGAGTCTCATATTTTAGGTAAGGTACTATCACAATAAAAATTTCAAAGCAAAAATATGAGACAGAACCTTACCCAAAAATGAGATTCAAACAAATTAAAATGCACAATCATTAAATTGATCTTTACAAAAAAATGAAACTTGATTTTTTCACTACCTAATATTGTCATAATAGAAATTTCAGAGCAGTAGGAATTTCAGAACAGCAGACAAATTATGCTTATTAATCAATATTATATTTAATATTATCTTTATTCTAACTTATGTTTGCTTTCTTTTATTTAAGTGTTTATTGTGATGTTATGTTTGCAATGATTAAAAAAATGGTGAAAATGAAGATTAAATTATATTTTGGGTAGAGTGCTAAGAAATTCGTTCTTGAATGTGTAGAGCGTTGACAAATTCGTTTCTGAATGTCACGTAGGCTCTTTTATTAATGGCAACGGATGAAAGTTAATGGATGAATTTTCACTTTCGAGGACAAAAATTTAAATTTTCATCTTTTGAGGACAAATTTATCAGTGCTCTACATATTCAGAGACGAAAATGACTATTTACCCTTTTTTATTTAATTAGTTCAAATATGTTTTAAAAATAATTAAGACTTATAAATGTTTAACGGTTTTTTTATTCTATGTACAGTACTAAAGTTAAGGGACTATAAAAAATATTAAAAATTATTATATCAAAAGAGAAGGGGTAAACCACATTTTGTAATAATTTTTTTAATACATTCTCTACCGAAAAAACAAAAATACGAGGGAGAGCCATGCGGTTGATAGAATACATGTCATTTTACAAGCTTAATTAATTTCATGATAGAGTATATTTGAATGTTTGTTAAAGTATTTGTTGCAGCATTTTTTATTTAGAAATTGTCAGAAAATATGGCTTGGATTAGAAAATGAAGTAAAACTGTTATTGATATTTTGAGTGACGTAAGTATCTCAAGTTATTTTTAGGTTTATATACAAAATGATTTAGATTATCTAACAACAAATTTTTAATACGGTGTGATATAATATGATTGACAATTATTATTTTTTATATTAAATACAGTATATGGTATGAGGTTCGACTCTAAGTTTATGTGTATGAAGAAAATATTTTTTTTTGGAAGAAATTAATTTCTTAAATTAATTTTGGATGGTACTTAAAAAATTAATTTTTAATTTCTAATATGAAATACGCTGAGTTTTTTTATTTAAAAAAAAAACAGTAACTAAATATCAACATGCGAACAATTATTTCTCATCTACTTATATCTCTTACAGTCTTTGGCAAGCTGGAAATGCATTTCCAACTTGGTGTGAGTAAACATTTGTAGTCCAAAAAATAATCGAGAATATTTATAATACACGTGGTGGTGTTAAATGAATATAGCTAAAATGTTCATTTTAGCATGTTTCTTATATTAGATATTGATTTTAATAGTATGCATCATTGCATCTATATATATATATTTGGCTACTTTAATTAAAGTGATACTCTTTTTTGGCTACTAAGTGATAGTACTTGTTTAAACAAATAGATATACGCACTTACCTTTTTTTAACTAATTAGTAGTATAAATGGTTAAGGATTATTTGGGGTTTAGACTCGAACAATAATACTTTTAGCTGGAATTTTATTTAAAAGAAAAAGTAAACAATGTGTGGATTATATGCAGACTTTGAAAGCCCTTCTTGATAGGGGAAAGAAGCTGCCTTTTCCCGATGGAATACTTATCAATGGTCGAGGACCTAATGGAGTGTCTTTAAACGTTGAACAAGGTATTCAGTCCATCTAATTATATGTCTTTATCTGTTAATAAAAAATTTAAAACTAAAAATAATTTTGATACATTATCTTTTTTGCTATCATGTCCACAACAGGAAAGACTTATAGGCTTAGAATATCAAATGTGGGGCTGCAACACTCCCTTAACTTTAGGATCCAAAACCACAAAATGAAGCTGGTAGAAGTGGAAGGAACGCACACCCTTCAGACAACGTACTCCTCTCTTGATGTTCATGTAGGCCAATCTTATTCAGTGCTGGTAACTGCGGATCAACCTGCTCAGGATTATTACATTGTGGTTTCCTCACGATTCTCCTACAAGGTCCTCACCACCACTGGAGTGCTTCGCTATAGCAACTCCGCAGGCCCAGTATCAGGCCCACCCCCTGGAGGACCTACAATCCAAATTGATTGGTCTTTGAACCAGGCCCGCTCCATTAGGTATTTTATCTTAAGCTGCTTTCTACTTCATATATGGTCCCCAAGACAACATAAAGAGCCCAAGAAGAAACGCCTTTTAATTATCTCAAATTCGGATTTTACCCAAAATCTTTATTTGATAGTAGTATATTTTAAAAGGATATGATTAATCAAAATGAATTTTGTAAGAATTTTGGCATTAAAATTATAATTTTACTGGTATATGAGAGAGAGGAAAAAAGTTTCATTTCTATGTGCTAATAGTATAGAAAATTTTATACTGTCAATCGTAATATTTAAGTTGATAGACTGCTAGTATAATTATTTTATGAGTTTAAGGATTGGAAAATGGTGTTTAGTACGAAAAAAAATTCATACTAATCACACGAACCACGTTTATTTCTTTTCTTGTGTAATTTTAATTCCAAATAAAACCCTATTAAGTATTTAACATTTTACTTCAGGCCCAGCTGCAATCTTCATCTTTTACAGCCTTAATTCAAAAATCCCTTTCTCAATGGACAATGAATAATATCGAAACACCAATGACTAATAAGCACATTCTATTCGGTGTTTCATGAAGCCTTGTCCAACACTAAGCAATAGGAGTAACTGTCAATTGCTGATGAGTAACACGTAGCACTTTAAACTCATAAGCAACACGTCCATGGTTGAAATTTGCGGAGAGTAATTATTGTTTCAATTTTGGTGGTATAACTTGAAGGATCAACGGGATTTCATTACAATCCATTTATTCATTTCAGTGTTATTTATTTTTCTTTTAACTTTTTAATTTATTATTTTATAAAATAATTTCATGTTAGATATCAACTTAAAACCAATTAGCACTAAGTGAAGTTATTCAACCCAAGAACTGAGACAGACGATTGTGAGATTTCTATAGACTCTGATACCATACCATGTTAGATTTCAACTTAAAATCAATTGGCATCATGAAGTTATCCAACAGATATATAAGCTACACCCCCAACAGATATATAAGCTACACCCCCAATAACTAAGGTAGAGGATGTGGGACTTCCTAACATTTCAAAACACTTGTAAAATAATTTTTTTCATCCATGATTTGTAATTTAAGGACAATGTAAAACTATTATTTTATCTTATTTTATGATTTTTAGGATAATTATTCTAGAAATCACTAAAATTTTGATGCATGATGATTTTTTATTGGATGACCCAATGCATAATTTTTTCTTCCTATTTTATACCATGTATGGATAATTAATTACGTTTTAATACATGATTTCAGGACAAACCTTACAGCAAGTGGACCGAGGCCAAACCCGCAAGGATCGTACCATTACGGTATGATAAACACGACGAAGACGATCATATTGGCGAGTTCGGCTGGTCAAGTAAATGGGAAGCAAAGATACGCAATTAACAGCGTGTCTTATGTTGCCCCAGACACCCCTCTTAAGCTCGCCGATTACTTCAAAATCTCCGGTGTTTTCCGCTCCGGAAGCATATCTGACAGACCCACTGGTGGCGGCATTTACCTTGACACTTCTGTGTTACAAGCTGACTACAGAACTTTTGTCGAGATTGTCTTCCAAAACAACGAGAAAATCGTTCAGAGCTACCATCTTGATGGCTACTCTTTCTTTGTCGTTGGGTAACCACTTACAACTTCCATACTTAAATTCAACTACAAGTATGTACATATGATTTGATTGGAAAGCACCAAAATGATACAAATTCCTTCTCAAAATATATTTTACTAAATAAAGTGTTAGGGATTCCATATTTAACCAGTGACACTCACGTAACCAAAATAATGTATACAGGTATGGACATTACTCACCTCATGATTTAACTTTTAATATTAAGTTTGGCCTAAACTCAACTTCTAAATTGATACTAAGCTTATATTAGTGTTTGTTGGGTAATCCGTATAGGTTTAGTCTTGTAAACATCACGCTTGAGATGTCTAGTGCTCGATGTCAATGAGTGGAGAAGAACTCTCTCCTCATGAATTAGTTTTTAAAATTGAATTAGATCCAAACCAAAATTCTAATGAAAAGTAAAGAAATTTTATTGTTGTCTCACATTGATTAGTAATATTTTTTTATAGCTTATTTTCTTATAAAAGTTTCATATAGCATTACTAATAGTTTGTGTTTGGCTTTCTGAATTGTCGTAAAAATTATTTCAATTGTATATGTAATTGTTGGTCTAAAATGGGTGAATTTATATGCAGCATGGACGGGGGACAGTGGACACCTGCAAGCAGGAACCAGTACAATCTCCGAGATGCAGTTGCACGTTGCACCACACAGGTGAGAATCAGCCATGACTCTTGGCCATGTTCTTTTGTGTCCTAACAAGTAACAATATTATATTGTTTGTCCTTTAATTTATTTCTGATTACTTGCTTGCTGGTTTAGAATAGAACTAATTAAGGGAAGCTTTGATTCTTGATTTTGTTCAGGTATACCCCTTTTCATGGACTGCTATTTATATTGCCCTTGACAATGTGGGAATGTGGAACTTGAGGTCTGAGTTTTGGGCACGACAATACCTTGGGCAACAGTTATATTTGCGCGTTTATACAACATCAACCTCAATCAGAGACGAGTTCCCTGTTCCAAAGAATGCAATTCTTTGTGGTAGGGCTAGTGGGAGACACACGCGACCCCTTTGAGCTAGCAAGAGTTTAAAGGTTCCACGCTTGAGGCATTCTAGCTTTAGAATACGAAAAGTAGTTAACTTATCTACTTCTAATTTTATAGTTGAGTGCTTTCGTTTTTTTATTTTATGCTAAGCTCCAGTGGGATGATGAATATGTATGATTTTATCCCTAAATGACCCCAGCTCGAGGTCACATTAATTCTTTCCCAGAGAGATAGAGAGTGTGTGTGAGAGAATATATATTATATTCCCTTTGTATGATCTCGGATTTTACTAGTATTGTTATCCAGAAGGGTGAATCGGATTGCGAAAGTTGGAGTTTGGAACATGGCTAAGCAGGGTCTGTGATTCATTTAATTGTTGTAGCAGTGCAGAACTTTTTAATTTCAATTGCTATATGCCTGTATCTTTTTTCAATATTGACAGCAGAAACGACGCAAGATGCTGAAATATTTATGATTCTCAAGCATAAGCATTATCTACAAAAGTGTGAACAAAATCTGCTTTAACGAAGAGTGAAATAAACCTGCATTGGTAATTAAGGGTGTATAGGAATTATAAGGTTGATTTGTGGTTGGAAAGGACAGTTTAAGGATTGAAGAGAGGAAGAGAAAGATGTTGGGAGTTTGAATTTTTCCTAACATTCTAAAAAAATTAATAACTAATATCAATTAATAAAAAATAAATTAAGAGTATTCATAATCCATTCAATGTTATATTGAATTGACTCATCTTATCTAAATTTTGAACCAGAAAAAAATAATGACAAACTCTTCCTAATGTGTCTGGTTAACAACACTATTAGTAATCATAGAGGCAATATATGATATTGGACTTCATTATTATTGAATTATTTTATATTTAATTTTTTTTATCAGTATAAATAAAAAACAGAAACCATAGAATTTTATACCCACTTCTATTTCTTCCTAGCTAGTATATGAAATTCTTTTGTGTGTTTAGATAAAGTATCTTAAAAGTATTTTTTAAGGTAGTATCTAAGAAAAAAAATTAAAATACAAAAAGTTAAATTTCTTTATTCAAATAAATAATTTGAAATACATAGAATTTATATTACTCTATTCAATAATAAAAAATTGAATCATTATATCCAAATAAAGTATTTAAAGATCAAAAGAATTTAATTGATGTAATTATATTTGCTATACATGTTAAATTCTTTAAAATAACTCACCCACGTCTTAGTAAACCAACGGTTATAGTGTCTAGTTCATTGTGCATTGTAAAATACAATGTCTAAATACATTGTGTCAAACGAAGGAAACAAATTTATTCATCTCATACGTTTGTCTCGAGTCGAGACTCTGGAGGAGCTTTATCCCGATCCGCGAGAGCACGCAAACACCGATCAATTATTTTCTTTCATTTAATTTAATCATATCCAAATAGCCCTAAGCTCACCGTTGTGTTTCAATTTCAATAATTGAAAGCTAGATGGCGAGGGCATCAGAGTTTGACCCAGCGCTTGCGCTTTCTCACAAATTCCCTGATGTAATATTCTGCGTAATTCTTTTATCATTTTAGTAGGTTTCCTAATTTACAACGAACTGAGTTCTAAATTTCTCTTTTCATTTTGCTCGCGTGAGATGCTCTCCAGACTACGGAGTCTTATACCGAAAGGTGAGGCATTCCGTAAGTCAAACTTTCAACCATGAAATGCGCACATTCTCTCATGTTTAATTTCATTCAAAAGTTAGCATGAGCAAACATGCGTGTTGAACAGGGATGCAGCACTTTATGCCCTAGGCGTAGGGGTGTGTTTGTCAGACGCTGTTGACGGTGATGAGCTTAAATATGTCTACCATGAAAATGGTCAGGAGTCTATCAAAGTAAGGTATTTTTTTTTTATAACTTTTTTCAATTGGTAATACATACTCAGCTTGTGAGGAACATCTGGTCTAAGTTCAATTTTAGCAAAGCTTCAAGTGTTATTAACTCCCAGACTTAGGATTACTTACTTTTATAACCGTCTGAAAGGACCGAAACTCGTAAGAATATCTTAGAGTCTAGCTAGAAACTAGAAAGCCAAAAGTCCTAATTCGGAAGCCAAAAGTCCCAGTTCGGATGGTTATATATATATATATATATATATATATATATATATATATATATATATATATAATGAGACGATTTTTAAATAATTCCGTAAGAATAAGAATCTAATAAAAAAAAATCGACATAAAAAGAAGTAAAAATAGATCAAAACTTACATGAGAAAATGTAATTAAATAAGATTTAATAGATTAAGATATAGATTGACAGAAGATTTGTCTTAGGATGAAATAAAAAAAAACTATAAGTTTGATAGAGGTTAGACTCATTATTATTTGTTTTAGACTATTTCCTTTTAATTATTTTCCTCTTCAATTTTTTTACCTTCTTCTTTCACCTTTGTTTTTTTTTATCTTATTTTCTTTTCTTTTGTTTTATTTCCCCTTTTTCTTTTCCTTGTGATTTTTTTCAACTTCTTTTTATCTATCATTGGGTTCATCTACCACCGACCCCAATTAACATGGATTAAAGATACTAATTATGTTAATATATATATATATATATATATATATATATGTTGAGGTATGCGAGGTTATTTTGGAAAATGATTAGAGTATTCTTATTTTGGAGTAGTACTCTTGGTAAATGCTCAATGTAACACAATTTGCTTCTACCATAATTATTAACTAATGCTATGATATTGCTATTAATTCATTTCTGTTTAGTAGGGGTGTTTGCGTATTGGTTCAGATCGATTTTGGTTAAATTTAAGACCTAACCAAATCAAATTTGATCGGTTTGGTTCGATTCAATTTGGGCCAACGGGTTATCTATTTAATTTTTTTCTTATAACTACTATTTTATATCATGATTCTTTGAAATATCCAATACAATTAACAGAATATTATCAAATGTACGAAAGTAGTAAAATTGATTTATTTAATACCATGAATATAATGTTCTAAAATAGACTTATAATATAAATTAAAATCAAAGATTCTTAAACAAGATTTACTATAATAATCTGAATCATAACTATTTCTCACAAATTAATTTCTTGCAATAAGCTTTGTTATAATCAAATTTGTTGCAACCCGATTTGCTGAAACAAACAAATGAACAAAATATTATCCATTAGTATTATAAACATGGTAAAAAAAATATGAAAAAAAAGGTGAAACAAATAACAATATACCTAAAAGTAATACAATAAGAAATTTTAGCACTTGCAATTTCAACACTTGGAAATCCAATATTAGTAGTATTTAAAGTCAAACCAAACAACTCTAAAAATTTAAACACAACACTATTAGCCCAAAAATTAATTGATATTTTATACAAATATAATCTTTTTGCTTTTATGATGAAATGACATTATTTCAATCATTAACAAAAAAAAGTAATATCATTATTTTGGCTTCGTTGAACACTGATTTTTAAGTAACCTTAATGTTAAAAGAACAAAAGAAAAAAAAAAGACACCATTCGAATTAAACTTTCAAAGAATGTTAAAAGAACAAAAAAAATATATCATTTAAATCAAACTCTCAAAGAATAAATCAATCAACAAGAGAAAAAAAAATCAGGTCTTGACTATTCCTCACTCTGAAACTAATTCTCTCAATCTTTAATCCAAATAAACAAATTCTTTCCTCTTAAGATTTTACCAAAGATTAGCTTAATTCTAATGCAAACAAGAAAAAGAAAACAATAAATCAAATACAACAACAAAAATTTGAATTAACACTCAATAATGAAGGTTATTTCTTTTCTTATCATCCTTGTTTCCATTAAAATCCCAATAAATACAAACCAGAATAATCACGAGAAGTTAAAGAGTTTCGAAAAAGAAAAAGAAAGCGTAGAGAAAAATATGATGCTTGATCGATCTGATGAGATGAAATGAGAGAGAACAGAGAAGGAGATGGTGCAGAACCGAATAGAAATAGATGAGATGAGATAGAACAAAAGCGGTTGAAGCGTAGAGAAAGAGATGAGATAAGAGAAAACACAAAAGCGCAAAAGAAAAAGAAACCTAAACCCGTGACATTTACAGTACCACACCTTCACAGCAAAGATGAGATGAGATGAGATGAGATGATTATAGGCTGACCTTTCATTCGACCCAGACATTTACTGTTCCACACCTTTTTTTATTGTCAAAATATTTTTTTAGTTTTTAAATTTATATATATATATATATATATATAATAAAATTTATATTTTTATTATAGGTTCACGGATTGGGTCAACAGATCTATAAATCTAAACTCGTGACCCAACCCGTACATAAACGATTTTGATCGGTTCAGATTCTCGGGTGACCCATATCCGTGAACACCTCTACTCTTTAGACGGTCTCTCTTGACATATAATTTCAAAATATTTCTGACTTATGCATCATTTTCTGCTTTATATATAGGTCTTGCCTACGTTTGCTACTCTACTTGTACTTAGATCTGGGACGAATGGTTATAATCTCCCAGGCTTGGAGTGAGTGCTGCTTAATCGTTTCAATATGTTTATACTTATACTTCATGTATTAATTTAATATATAATCTCTATAGCATTTATTTATGTTGTAGGTGAATGTATAATTCCTTCACTTTTTGCTCCATCTTCTGTCATATTTATCTTCCTTTTTTCCCCCTTCTGATGCCTAACCAAAAGTAAAACTTTATGTATACTAGATATGATCCACGCCTTCTACTTCATGGACAACAATACATGGAATTATACAAACCACTTCCTTCAAGCTGTCATGTAAGTTTTTTTTTTTTTTAATGAAAAATTGACATACTGGACATTTAGATCAAATTGTCAAACTAATGATTTATTGGTCCAATTTTATGGTACACGTGTAATAGCAATGTTTTCTTCGTGCATTTTCATCCCAATGTAACTTACAGTGAGGACAATTGTAGCAAAACACATTTACTTGAGGAGAGTGGCCTTTTGATTTTGGTTTGAATTTAATTGGGGAAAGAAAGATCATTTGTGAGTTACAGATGAAGAATGGGTTCTATATAGTTAAATCTAATATATATGAGTTAATCTTAACATGGACATCCTTCTAATTTCTCCCCATCCCCCACAGGACTTTACAATTGTGATTTTCTTCAGCATGCTAAGGTTAACTTTATATCATGATCTTCTCTCTAATTCTTTGTAAATAGACTCGTGATTTGTTATTCTTGTTGCAGATACACAATATAGTAAGCCTTGCCGGATTACATGATAAAGGTTGAATTGTAAAAACAGTTTCTACTTGATGATCTGTTGTGTTCGTGTTTACTCTACAGTTTCACTTTTACATCTTGTTGTGGAATTTGCAATCCGACGCCACGAAGTCGGCTCGGCACCACAACCAACGTGGAATTTCTACCCGGACAGCACACGTACTCGACACTACACGTATCCGGATACAACGTGCCCGGCACCACGTTCCTCTGGTCGGCTGGGAGCTTCCTCTACCAAACCGTAACACTGGGGAGCAATGTCTCAACCCAGAACAAA
>PYAF01002197.1:0-11681 GCA_007407185.1 Glycine tomentella | reverse complement strand
TTACCTCATCTCCTTCACTAAGCAAATCATCATCATCTTCATTGATGATGGAGGTGAGACACATGTTAGCTTCTTCATTTTCAGTGGAAGAATTTGAAGTTGTTGACTCATTATCCTCCCAAGCTATGTATGCCCTCTTCCCTTTTCCTTCCTTTTTCATCTTGCTCTCAGCTTGTTGCTTCCTCAAGTAGATTGCACAGATTTTATGTGACCAGGTTTGCCACACTCAAAGCATGTAAAATTGTTGTCAATCTTTTTGTTGAGGTTGTTGTTGTTGCTGTTGTTTTTGCTCCCTTTGCTGAACCTTTTATTCTTGTTTTTCCTCAGAAATTTGCTGAACTTCTTCACCACCAAGTTCACATTATCTTCATCATCCTCTTCACTTGTTTCCTCTTCCTTTTCAGCTTTCAAAGTTGCAGCTTTCAAGGCTATGCTTCTTATTTTCTTCTCTGCATCTTCACAAGATGTTAACTGAGACATTTCTAATTCATATTAAAGAAGCTTACCAAACAATGCAGCCATAGACATTTGTGATAGGTCTTTGGACTCCTTAATTGCTGTGACTTTTGGTTGCCAAGGTCTTGTCAAGCGCTTCAATATTTTGATGTTAAGCTCTTCAGTGTCAAACACTTTTCCAAGACCTAATAGATGATTTATAATGTGTGTAAATCTGGTTTGCAGCTGTGAAATGCTCTCATTGGAGTTCATCTTGAACATTTCATACTCATGGATCAAAGCATGCTTTCTTGACCTTCGAAACTTCCTCTGTTCCTTCATGAGTAATTTCAAGCATCTCCCACATCTCTTTTGCACTATTGCATCTCACAGTCCTGAAAAATTCATCAGAAGAAAGTGTAGAGGTGATCATATTTTTTGCTTTAAAATCATACTAGGCATTTCTTTGTTCAGCTTCAGTCATCTCATCCCATTCTTTGGGAATCAACTCATTTGCCACAGTTTTCTTTGGTATAAAGGGACCTTTCACAATAGCATTCCATGCTCCTGGGTCATTTGATTGAATAAAGATTTTCATTCTATTTTTCCAAAAACTGAAATGTTCCCCTTCAAACATTGGAGGTCTGTTTAAAGAGGCACCCTTCTTAAAGGTTATTTATGAAGTATTCATGATTCCTTTTGTAAAGAAAAAGTGATCTTGAGTAATTTACAAGAACCAGCTCTTGATGCCAATTGAAAAACAAACGAACACTTCAAAACAACCAAGAGGGGGGTGAATTGGTTGAACCTTGGCCAATTAAGATTTTAAAATCAGAGTTACCACAGGATCTTTATCACTTTCAAAATTGTTTCAACACCAAGATTCAATATTCAATCAACTTCCCTTTCCAAGAACAATAGAAAACAGATTATAACTTTCTGTGCAATGAAATTGATTCACAAACAAAGCAATTTAGAGATTTAACAAATGAGAACAGAGAATAGTCACAGATTTTTATACTGGTTCACCTCAAACCCTATGAGGCTACATCCAGTTCTTCCACTCAACACTAGAGTAGAGTTCTACTATTGCAAAAAAAATCTTACAAGCAATTTTACAAGCCTCTCTTTATCAACCTTAGATAAAGTTCAGAAGTCTAAAACCCTTTTAGACCCTTAGAGACCAAAACCCACACTGAGAACACTACTCAGCTGTTCCTAGAGAAACACTATCTCTACACTTGCAAGAAACCCATTTACAATAGACTATTCTTTACAAAAAAAATCAAAAGAACAGTTTTACACCTTCAAAGACAAGGAAAGATATCACCTGATAATCCAAGAATGCATGCACATGAATGAATCAACTGATTGAATTACAGATTACCAACTCAATGCATTCCTTTCCTATGCTTTGAATGAACAATGATTCTTCACCTTCTTGATTCAATAACCGATATGAATTTGTGAAGACTCAATGTTTTTGAAGTCAGAGAATGTCACCAATGAAAGCTCAGAACGTTTGTGAATGCTTAGAACTCGAAAAATTCAAAAGGCACGAAATTGCAAACCTCAGTCAAGAGGTTCCTTTTATAACAGAATTTTTTAACTGAAAATAATTGATTAAACCCGCTCCAGTAATCGATTATTTTGCATAGGTAATCGATTAAATCAAGATAGTAATCGATTAAAATGTTCATTGTAATTCCAGAATTCCAAGAACGAACCATTTAATCAATTATTCCGATACGTAATCGATTAAGACAAAGCCACAATTTTTTTTAAACGCATTCAGTAATCGATTACCAATTCTCGTAATCGATTAAGACAGAGAGTTCTATTTCTGATAAAAATGCCTAAGTAATCGATTAATTCGTGATGTAATCAATTACAATGTTCATAAATTGTTTTCTAAAGGCAGGAAGAACAAAATAATCGATTTCATTAGCCTTGTAATCAATTACTTCACTAAAGCTTCATTTTTCCAAAAACTTAGCTTATTAAAACCTTTCATGTGACTTCTCTTTAATTAATTCTTTTAATCTAACAATCCTAGATAAATGAATGATGCATGACATGCACAAATGGATTATCAGATCATATACTTCCTTTTACATTAATCAAACTATCTTCAAGCTTTCCATGGAACTTTTCCTTTGAGCATGCTGAAAGCACAAAAACTTGAAGCTTTGATCTTTGTTCATTGATGCTTGGCTTCTCTTGAATCAACAATAATCTTATAAGAAAATTCACACATATGTATTGAAATATGAGGGTGTTACAATTCTCCCCTCCTTAAAGAAATTTCGTCCTCGAAATTTACCTGATTCGAAGAGGGTCGGATAGTTCTTCTGTATCTCACTTTCCAGTTCCCATGTAGCGTCACCATTTGTGCCATTTCCCCAGATTACCTTTACCAAAGGAATTTCTTTTCCTCTTAGGGCTTTGATCCTTCTATCCTCAATCCTTATTGGAAATGTTTCATAAGTTAAATTATCCTTTATGGGCATATCATCCATCTCAATTACATGGGAAGGATCATGAACATACTTACGTATTTGAGAAACATGGAAAACATCATGAAGATTTGAAAGGTTTGGAGGTAAGGCAATTTGGTAAGCTACTGGTCCGACTCTTTTGATAATCTGGAAAGGTCCGATAAAATGCGGTGTAAGCTTTCGGGATTTCAGAGCTCTCCCAACACCAGTCCAAGGATTTACTCTTAAAAATACATGATCCCCTACATCAAACTCTAAATCCTTTCTTCTTTGATCATGATAACTCTTCTGCCTACTCTGCGCAGCTTTCATCTTCTCTTGAATTATCTTAATTTTATCAGTTGTTTGTTGTATAATCTCTGGTCCTAAAATTAAGTTTTCTCCAGATTCTATCCAACACAGAGAGGTTCTACATTTCCTACCATACAAAGCTTCATATGGTGCCATACCAATAGAAGAATGAAAACTATTATTGTAAGTGAACTCTATTAAAGGTAGAAAGTCTTCCTAGTTTCCCTTATGTTCTAAAACACAAGCTCTCAATAAATCTTCTAAAGACTAAATAGTTCTTTCAGTTTGTCCATCAGTTTGGGGATGGTAAGCTGAACTTAATTTTAATTTGCTTCCTAAAGCTTTATGCAAATTATCCAAAAATCTTGATGTAAATCTAGGATCCCTATCAGATACAATACTAGAAGGAACTCCATGCAATCTTACTATTTCTCTTATATACAAATTTGTCAATTTTTCTAAAGAATATCGAAGGTTAGTGGGAATAAAATGAGCAGATTTTGTTAATCAATCTACTATAACCCATATAGAATCAAAACCTTTAGAACTTTTTGGTAAAGAGGTAACAAAGTCCATTGATATACTTTCCCATTTCCATTGGGGTATTTCTAAAGATTGCAGCATACCAGAAGGCTTTTGATGTTCTATTTTGGATTTCTGACAAACTAAACAAGAATATACATATTCGCTTATCTCCTTCTTCATTTTTGGCCACCAAAACGAAACTTTTAAATCTTGATACATTTTAGTGGCTCCGGGATGGATACTTAACTTACTTTTGTGTCCTTCTTCCAAAATCATTTTCTTAAGTTTAGGATCATTGGGGACACAATTCTTCCTTGTAATCGTAATATACCATCCGTTCCTATTTTAAATTCACAACTTCCTCCATTTGCTATATTTTCAAATATAGTTCTCAAGAAAGGATCAGATCTTTGCCTATTTCCTATCTCTTTCAAAAATTCATTAGAAACTTGCAAAGCTCCCAATTTAACACTTACAGGTGTAGTTTCACACATCAAACTAAGATCTCTAAATTGTTCCAACAAATCCATTTCTCTAACCATCATTGCAGATATCATCAAAGCTTTCCTACTTAAAGCATCTGCCACTACATTGGCTTTTCCAGGATGGTAATTAAGTTCAAAATCATAATCCTTCAAAAATTATATCCATCTTCTTTGTCTCATGTTTAATTCCTTTTGACTAAACAAATATTTCAAACTCTTATGGTCACTAAAAACCTCAAAATGTGAACCATATAAATAGTGTCTCCAAATTTTTAATACAAACACTACGGCTGCTAATTCTAAATCATGGGTAGGATAATTTCTTTCATGGGGTTTTAATTGCCTAGATGCATAGGCCACTACCTTTCCATCTTGCATCAAAACTCCCCCTAAGCCCATTTTAGATGCGTCACAATATACTACAAAAGGTTTTTCTAAGTTGGGTAAAACTAACACAGGGGCTGTAGTCAACTTATTTTTGAGCGTTTGAAAACTTTCCTCACACTGTGTATTCCATACAAAGGCTTGACCTTTCCTAGTTAAGGTAGTTAAGGGTAAAGCTATTTTAGAAAAATCCTGAATAAATCTTCTATAATATCCTGCTAATCCTAAGAAACTTTTGATTTCTGTAACTGACTTAGGTCGTTCCCATTCCAATACAGTTTGTACTTTAGAAGGATCTACTGAAATTCCTCCTTTGGATATTTCATGACCTAAGAAGTTCACTTTTTCTAACCAGAAGTCACATTTAGACATTTTAGCATAAAGTTGTCGATTCTTTAGAGTTTGCAAAACAATCTTCAAATGTTCAGAATGTTCCTCTCTAGTTCTAGAATACACTAAAATTTCATCAATAAATACTACCACAAATTTATCAAGATAAGGATGAAAAACTCTATTCATACAGTCCATAAATACAACTGGGGCATTAGTCACACCAAAAGGCATAACTAAATATTCATCATGACCATAACGGGTACTAAAAGTAGTTTTAGGAATATCTTCAAATTTTACTCGAATTTGATGGTACCCTGATCTAAGATCAATTTTACTAAAAACACAAGCTCCTACTAATTGATCCATAAGATCATCTATTCTAGGCAAAGGATATTTATTCTTAATCGTTACTTTATTTAACTAACGATAATCTACACACATTCCAATAGAGCCATCCTTTTTTGTTAACTAATAATACTGGGGCTCCCCATGGTCTTGGTCTCACAAATTGTTTACTCAACAGTTCTTCTATTTGTTTTTTCACTTCAGCTAGTTCTACGGGAGACATCCTATAGGGTGCTATAGAAATAGGTCCAGTTCTAGGAATTAAATCTATGAAAAATTCAACTTCCCTTTCAGGAGGTAAACTATTTATTTCTTGGAATATTTCAGGAAATTCTCTTTCTACAGGCAAATCTTTTCCATCAGAATCGGTTTTAGGTTTAGAGTAAGATGTAATCATGTATATTTGAACATCATTTTTTTTCATTATCCTAAGGACTTTGTTAGGAGAGACAATCTGCATATCCTTACTGACTTGAGGACTTCCAAAAACTATAGTTTTATCAAAACAATTTAACATAACATGATTGGATGATAACCAATCCATACCAAGTATAACATCAATTTGTTGCAAAGGTAAATAGATCAAATCAACAGAAAACATTTTATCATCAATTTTTAATTCACAATTTAAACAAATTTCAGAAGTGACAACTGATTTACTGGTAGGGGTCGTGACTGTTAAAGTGAGATTTAAAGAAGATATGGGAAGTTTTTGATTATGAACACATGTGTAGGAGATGAAAGAATGAGTGGCTCCTGAATCAAATAATACGTTTAAAGGAATTTTACTTATGAAACACTTACCTTGGATTAAATCTTCAGATTGAGAAGTCTCGGCTCCACTGAGAGCAAATACTCTTCCTGTGGCTTTTGGTTTCTCTGGGGGATAGCTTTGACTCCCTTCTTCTTTCTTCTTGCGGTTCATAGGACAATTTATTGAAAGATGCCCTTTCTTGTTGCACACAAAACACGTAGGGTCTGGATCTGAACATGTAGAAGCAAAATGTCCAATTTTTCCACACTTAAAACATCTTATAGGAAAGGATGAAGAGACTTGATTGACTGGGGCTCTAGGATTTGCAACATACAAATGATGCTTATTATAGGGTTTTCCTAGATTTGAGCGGTACTTCATTCTATTCTGAATAGGCCCTATATTCTTATAATTGGAGGCCCTAGCTCGAGATTCCTCATCATAAATTCTGCACATGTAACTAATTGAGGAAACTGACGCACTCCTTGGTAATTCACGGCTTGCTTTATCTCAGGTCTTAATCCATTTAGAAACTTGACACACTTTGAGCTTTCTCCTTCTACACCTTGGTAGTGAGGGAAATATCTTACTAATTCTTCAAATTTGACTGCATATTCTGCTATAGTCATATTTCCTTGTTTTAATTCCAGAAACTCCATTTCTTTCTTATTTCTAATATCCTTGGGAAAATATTTTTCTAAAAAGACAGTTTTGAAAATTTCCCAAGTTATTGGTTGGGTTTCAGCTTCTAATCGCAATTGGGTGTTTCCTCACCAAAACTCTGCTTCCCCTGCTAACATATAAGTACCAAAAAGTACCTTTCTGTCAGCAGGACATGCCATTACTCGAAAAATTTTCTCCATTTCCCTTAGCCATGATTGGGCACCATCGGGATCATATCCTCCCTTGAAAGTTGGTGGATGGTTCCTTTGAAAACTTTCTAACCCTTGGTATTCGACGTGCACATTTCTTTGTTGAGTTCCCATTGCTTGTGCTAAAGCGTGTAATGCGTCGGCTATAGCACAATCGTTTCTACCCGCCATATCCTTTTACTTGTATACAAAAACAACATAATTTTCAAATTAATATATTAGAATATAGTAAAAAAAATAATACGATCGCACCACTTTTACAATACCCTTATATATATTAAAATAGTTGGTACATAATATCAATACTACATTTCTACTAACAAAGTTGTTTCTAGGTATGCTACTCACGAGTCCATATTATGCTACTACCTTTTCTACTAGTCACTACTTTACACACATATCATTTATATTATTTTACATATCTCACGGATTAATTTACATATCCCAATTATCACTTATACTACTTCTACTTCTCATTCTTTACTTCTTATATTATTCAGAAATTCTGACCTACTTCTTCGTTATCATAATATTCTTCGTAGCAATAGGTTGAAGCATTAGCTGGTTTCTCAGTTCCATAATATATAATATATTCTATTACACGACACACTTTCCTATCGTTAGTCCATGGTACGACTGTGGTGTCATGATCCTCCTTGGTGATTGAGGGCTCGTACTGAGTGGGGTTGGCTCGGTATTTTACTACTGTCACATAGGTAGTGGTTTGATTTTCTTCAGATATTTCTTGGTAGTTTTGAACATCAAGCAAGAAGAAGGTCTTAGTATGGGTTTCCATTTTCCTGAATAATCACCACAGGTAAGTTCTTATTCCTTTACCTTAAGAAAATTATTTATGAAAATTAAATCCATAACAATATTCATAACAAATGTCACAGAGAAACACAATATCATGCAGAAGACACAGCATACACATACAAACACACAGCCCTAAGAAACAGACCATGCTCTGATACCATTATTGAAAAGTCTCAAATTTTTTTTCGCTTATTACCCTTTTTCGTAAAGAAATTATATTATTATATATATATATATATATATATATATATATATATATTTTCTTCTTCTCCTAAATTAATTTTAAACGAATTCTTTATCATCAACGTTTTTAAGTTCAAAACAAAACAAAATAATATACAGTCCAAGATACAGTTTAACATAATACAGTCCAAGATACAGGCAAACAGACTGATCCAAAATCTAGTACAAATTACATATTATCAGAATAAACACAAGAAACAAAATATAAGCAATCCAAGCTTCCTCATCACATCATCTTCATAACCATCCATTGTTTATGCTTCACTGTTCCTTTGCTCGCTCAAATAGATTGAGATCATCGCAGGTGTCAACCACAGACACAAAATAGGGTAATTTTATGATAAACATAGTTAAATAAAAGAATACATCCATAACTGACCATAATAACATTCATAAGACAAAATGCATGATAGATGCATGATTCTTTGTTTAAATGATGCATGTTTCTCTCAAATTCTCGTCACATGGTACCATAGTCAAGATAGTTCAACTCTTTTCTCTTTCCCTCATAATTGGATCAAACAGTCAAGGTAGGTCAGTGTTGCAAAAGGACTCACACCCACATTACATGTGATCATCACGGGTAGGTGATCTCCCCACTGCCACCACCCTCCAGCTTAGACACCCTTTGTCTAAACGCTCGTCTCAATTTTAGCTATCTGACATACCTCCTCTTGAGGTAAATGACACGGACTAGCCCCCGCCAGGCATATGCAGAT
This sequence comes from Glycine tomentella, assembly GCA_007407185.1. NCBI lineage: Eukaryota > Viridiplantae > Streptophyta > Magnoliopsida > Fabales > Fabaceae > Glycine > Glycine tomentella. The sequence continues at coordinate 2,981 of PYAF01002197.1, read as the reverse complement.
GGAATATGCATGAAGGAATTTCTTTTTATCTCATATTTACTCTTCATTATTACTCTTCACTTTATATTTCATATGTTTAAACTTTCACCATGGAACTAACACAGAGTTCAACAACATGTAAAACTTCTTCCACTGATCACATAAAACTTTATAAAAGCACTCAAGCATACAACCATAGTTCAATTCCATAAATTTCTCAAGGACAAGTCATAATACATCAAACTCATAAACTTTAATGAAACATTCCATTATGTTACTATAAAACAAATCAATTATTTCCTTAAATATAGTCATAATACATAAAATTTAAGTTACTTAATCATTCACCCATGTAGCTAGATTCAAGTTATTTATTTCCACAATTATTCCTTAAGCTAATTTCAAGTCACTCATTCAAATAATCATTCATTATACAAACTTTATTTCTCTGAAGCATTTTATCGAACACATGGTAAGCTTATGAAAATAAATGAGAATTTTAGCATAATTAATATCCAAACCATATTTATCATAAAGCTTCCCCATACCTTGCTTTCTTCTTAAAATTTGATAACCTTCCTCCTAATACTCCTAGCTTTCCACGTGAGGTATCAAAGTGGTAAGGCTTACGTTTGCTTTTATTCTTTTGAAAATGAAAGGTGAAAAAGATGTAGAATGAAAAGGAAGGATGAAAGGAATGGAAGTTGCACGTGAACTTGCTTCCAAAAGCTTTTTAATTTTCGGTCCCCACCTTCCTATGTATATAAGATTGATGAATTGCTTTAAAATTCCTTTAATGCAAAATATTTCTTAGGTAATGATAACCTTGCTTTCTATGTGGTCCAATCACAAGGTTCCTAGCTTTTTAACCATACAAGTGTCCTATATCTTGAATTTTCTCAAGCCTTCTCCATTCTTCTTAATATCCCACGGCCATAGCTTAGTTTTGGAGGCAATTTTCCCAATTTTTTTTCTTGTTCACGTGAAATGGCTAACTTTTATGGAAATTTTGTGCTTTGTTTTACTTATTATGTATCTTTAAATTGAATGAAATTGTTTCTATCATTTATGAAAGCCTAATTCCAATTGCCTTCTTAGGAATAAAAATTCTAAAATTATTTAGAGACTAACTTAAGTCTTAATAGCATTTTTAGGATGTTATTTAAGCTTTTTATCAAGTGGCTTTATCTTAATTCTTATTGGTACATTTTGCCCTGAATTAATAGAATTGCTAAACTAACTTATTAAAGAAGTCTATTCCTCCTCTAATTAAGAGAAAATTCTATGGATTGTATTTATCCTTTTTCTGTGTTTTTCTAATGCTCGAGTTAGTTTGGATTGAATTATTTTCAAAATATCTTCCAAAATTCCTAAAATTCTAATTTATGGTTTCTTTTTCACCAACTTTGTTAATAATTCATTATCTAGGAGCATACTGTATTTTTATCAGGGTCTTGTAGAATTACTGAGGCTATTTGACCTCTTCAGGGCTAAAGGGTATTTTTGTAATTTTCAAAATGTCCAGGAGCATTTTCGTCATTTTACTATAAATGCATATTAATAATCTTATAAGAAAATTCACACATATGTATTGAAATATGAGGCTGTTACAACTGCGATTGTGTATTACAATGGCGCCATCACAAAAACTCAACATGGGTCAACATTTGTAAGCAGTGAAGCAAAGATAGTTCAACTTCACAACAACATGCCACTTTATGTGTTGAAACAAGCTATTGAAAACAAGATTGGTCTACCATATGGTAAAGTGGTGATGGATATCGATTATCGATGTCCTATATCATTTATTGGTGATTGTTTTTAGTATAGCGCAAGCATACTGCAAGATGACGAAGACATAATAACTATGTTTTTTATATTCAACTCCCCAATTTCACATGCGTTGAGTTACATGTTACCATTAAGGACACACCCACACATACATGTGTGCAACTACTAACAATTTTTGCAAGCTCTTGGAATTTAGAGGGTTTGGATGAATACCTTGATTAAGCAATTAACCTTGAATCAAGCTTTGAAGAATCCCCCCAAAAACAAATTATTTGTTTGTTATTTTAATATTTATATGTAGGCTTCATGTGTTGTGTTTGTTGCAGAGAGTTGTGTCAATGTTGTGATTTTCATTGTTCTTAATTTCTTAAAATGTTAGTTTTTTGTTTTATAATAAAATAGTTGTGATATTTTAAAAAAAGAAGCTTTACATCGGTTCGCAAGGGAATCTAATGCTTTGCGTCAGTGCGTCAAGGTCTCCAACCCTAAACCATAACCCTACCCTAACCATAACCTTAAACCTTAAATTTTGTGTCAGAGTCTCTTTTACTTTTGTCAGTGTGTCTGATGGACTCCTGAACTGAATCAAGTCCTGTTTGCCCCGATCTTCCTTGCAATAGAATCAATTCTCCAATTGATAGAAAAAACAGAGTATGAATGCTCTGTTTTATGACAGCTTTTTAGGTTTTTGTAATGTAAGAATTGGAACAATGGAAGAAGAATAGAGGTGGATTTGGATTGACACCATGGAATTGAAATTCCAATAAGTCTTGCAAGAATCACCACAATAGCTCAAAAGCCATTGATAAGAAACAAGAAGTTCTTCACTATGAACAGGGAGAATAACTCTCAACTTCTTACACACAAGTGCAATCTAATTTCATTCAATCAAAAGTCCTTACAATTTGTTGTGATGTGGTTTATATAAACCACGAATCTACAAGCTAAATGAAATGTAAATGCGTCCTAAATGAAACCCAAACGTAGCTTCCAAGACAAGCTTTCTAAAACAACTTTTAAATCTAAAAATAGCGCCTTTGCAGCAGAAATGACAATAATTGATTATTTTGTAATGGTAATCGATTATTTTGAATCAAATAATCGATTACTAGATCTTGGTTATCGATTATTTGTTCATATCAGGCCTCGAAGCTGATTCATGAACAAAGTAATCGATTATTTCACCAAATAATCGATTATCACAGGGACTC
>PYAF01002196.1:0-14649 GCA_007407185.1 Glycine tomentella | reverse complement strand
GAAGTATTCAGTTTTCTGTATTAAGTTATGCCTGGGGTTATTGGTCCGATTTTAATTAGCATCGCAGTATCGTATTATGTGAACATGTTGGGAAAAGAATTTGAGAAAATGTTTTGGAAAAAATTTAATCACGTTTTCTATAAAAGGAATTTTTAATAAGTCTTCCGCTGAAAACTCTATTACCAAGATGAGTAACAACTGGAGTACTACGGGGTGTTACACTTGATTAAGGTATGGTGGTGTAACCATACTCATAAGCTTAATGGATAAGATATGGTGGTGTAACCATACTTATGATATAAATGATGATATGATATATATTATGCTTATGAATTTGATTTTTATGGATGTTGATATGTTGATGTGATTAAGATAGGTGGATTCATGTTTCCATGTTCCAAGTCCAGTACGAGACTTTGGGGAAACACAATCTGATGCTACATACAGTACGATATGTAGTACCCAGGTGCAAGGATATATGGCAAAATTCATGCATGTTTGCGTAAGACTATAGCAGCGTCCACACTCAGTGTGGCCATATACAGTACGATATGTGGAGGCCATTTGCCCTGGGATAGTTCATCTCATGCATTCATATAGTTGCATATTGCTTGTGGATGTGTTTGATTTTTTTTATTTTACTAACCAAATAATAGGGTCGGGATTTAGCTTTGCCTACTGAGAAATTTATTTCTCACCCCATCTGTTTCATTTTTTTTTAGATGGCAATGATGGACAGGTTCCATGAGGCCTTGGAGTAGTGAAGATATATAAAAGAAGTTATGAACTAAGCTGGATTTTTTAGAAAAGTAGTGTACTTGTATTATATAAACTTTTGTATCAGAAACATTGGCTATGTATATGAGTAATAAATCTTTTGCAAATTTTACGTTTTAAAAATTTTACTATTATACGTTTCTTAGAAATTTACCCTTAAGTAAAAATAAAAATAAGTAAATATTTAGGTCGTTACACTAAACAAGGCAAAGGTAAAGGCAAAAAGTTCAAAGGCAATTGCTACAATTGCGGTAATCCTAGCCACCACAAAAAGTCACAGAAATCCAAGAAAAAGAAGACTACTCAAGCCAACTTGGTTGATACCGCTTGTGGAGAAGTTGAAAATCTCAACTTTGCAGCGGTGGTGTTGGAGTATAACCTTGTAGGGGACACTAAGGAGTGGTGGGTGGATACCGGTGCTACTAGGCATGTCTGTTCATCCAAGTGGATGTTTTCTTCCTACACCCCTGTGAAGAATGATGAGAAACTCTATATGGGCAACTCTTCTACTTCAAAAGTTGAAGGTATTGGAAAGGTGGCTTTAAAGATGACTTCTGGCAAGGTTGTGACACTTAATAATGTGCTTCATGTGCCTGATATTCGCAAGAACTTAGTGTCTGGATCCCTTCTGAGCAAGAATGGCTTTAAACTTGTATTTGTTTCTCATAAGTTTGTACTTACTAAGAATGATGTGTATGTAGGAAAAGGATACCTTAGTGAGGGCTTTTTCAAGATGAATGTAATGACTGTAACTAGTGGTGGTGTTAGTACTAATAATAATGTTACTTCTGTTTACTTGCTTGAGTCTTCTAATTTATGGCATCAAAGATTAGAACATGTTAATTTTAAATCGATTAAAAGTTTTGTTAATTTAGATTTATTGCTTAAAGGTGAATGTTCTAATACTAAATGTCAAGTATGTGTTGAATCAAAAGTTTCAAAATTACCTTTTTCTTTTATTGATAAATCAACTGAACTATTAGATTTAATACATATTGATATATGTCATATGAAATTTGTACCATCTAGGGGTAATAATAAATATTTTATTACTTTTATTGATGATTGCAGTAGATACTGTTATGTTTATTTACTTAATAGTAAAGATGAAGCACTTGTGGCTTTTAGACAATATAAAAATGAAGTTGAAAATCAACTTAACAAGAAAATTAAGGATATAAGGAGCGATCGTGAGGGAGAATATGATGGCCCCTTCGAGGAATTCTGTATAGAGTCTGGTACTATACATCAGACGACTACTCCTTATGCACCGCAATCAAATGGGATTGCAGAAAGCAAAAATCGGACATTAAAAGAAATGATGAACACTATGTTAATCACGTCTGGTTTACCACATAACTTGTGGGGGGAAGCCATTTTGACGATGAACTATATTATTAATAGAGTCTCTCACAAGAAGACAAAGAGCATACCATACGAAGTATGAAAGGAAAGCAACCATCCTTGAAATACTTGAAAGTGTGGGGATGTTTGACTAAGGTCGCGGTTCCTAAACCCAAAAGGTTAAATATCGGACCTAAAACCGTGGATTATGTATTCATTGGTTAGGCACTTAATAATAGTGCTAGTCGGTTTTTTGGTTTATAAATCCGATGTCTCAGATATACAGGTTATTACAATTATTGAATCAAGGGACGCTAGGTTTTTTGACGATATATTTCCGTATAAAAAGGTATATGAACCAAGTGGTAATGACAATGATAATGTTGTGAGACCTCGGGAGACTACAACTAGTGTTGATCCTGTAGAGGATGAACCTAGACGTAGTAAGAGGAAAAAGGACAACCACATCCTTTGGACCTGATTTTCTAACATATCTGTTAGAAAATGAGCCTCAGACGTATAAAGAAGTTGTAATGTCCCCAGAGGCACCATTCTAGGAAGAGGCTATCAATAGTGAAATTGAATCCATCCTGTCAAACCGCACTTGGGAATTGGCGTACCTTCCTCCTGACACTAAGCCTCTAAGAAGTAAGTGGGTCTTCAAAAGGAAGATGAAGGCAGATGGCACTATTGATAAATATAAAGCTAGGCTTGTAGTCAAAGGCTACAAGCAACGCGAAGGTCTCGACTACTTCGATACTTATTCACTTGTTACAAAGATTACGTCCATTAGGATGTTAGTCACGCTAGCAGCGTTGAATGCGTTAGAACTACATCATATAGATGTTAAGACAACTTTCTTACATGGAGACCTAAAAGAAGAGATCTATTTGGAACAACCTGAAGGGTTTACTGCTCCAGGACAAGAACGAAAAGTTTGTCGCTTTATTAAATCCCTTTATGGGTTAAAGCAAGCTCCAAAACAATGGCATGCGAAGTTTGATAAAGTTATGTTATCGAACGTTTTTAGTATTAATGAATGTGACAAGTGTGTCTATATTCAAAATACTGAGAAAGGGTTTGCCATAGTCTGTCTTTATGTTGACGATATGTTGATAATGGGTAGTAATAATCAAATGATTAAAGCTACTAAGCAATTGCTTGCCAGCAAATTTGACATGAAAGATTTGGGAAGAGCAGATGTTATTTTGGGTATCAAAATCCATAGAACATCAAGAGGGTTGGCTTTATCACAGGCTCATTATATTGCTAAAATTCTTGAACAAATTCAAGAGTTTAAATATAACTCTTGTGAAGAACCCCATAGACTCTAGTCTTCGACTATCGAAGAATACTGGTAAAGCTGAAGCACAAAAGGAGTATACTCAAGTATTAGACAGTCTTATATATGTTATGAACTGCACTAGACCTGATATTGCTTATACAGTGAGCATGTTGAGTCGCTTTACAAGTAATCCAAACATGTATCATTGGAAAGCTATGGTAAGAGTTTTAGGATACCTAAAGCATACTCAAAATTTTGGTTTGCATTACGAGAAATACCCTACAGTTATTGAAGGATATTGGGATGCAAATTGGATCACCGGTTCTAATGACACTAAATCCACAAGCGGATATGTGTTCACCCTTGGTGGTGGTGATGTATCTTGGAAATCATCCAAGCAGACTTGCATTGCAAGATCAACTATGTAAGCAGAATTTATCGCTTTAGATAAAGCCGGTGAGGAAGCCGAGTGGCTTCGTAATTTTGTTGAGGATGTTCCTAGTTGACCAAAACCAATACTCGTTGTAAGCATATATTGTGATAGCCAAACTGCCATTGGAAGGGCCAGGAACGTCATGTATAACGACAAGTCTAGACATATACATCATAGGCATGATACCGTAAGACAACTACTCTTGAATGGAATCATCTCAATACACCATGTGAAGTCTAAGGAGAACATAGTGGATCCATTAACTAAAGGGATTTCTAGAGAGTTAGTTGAAAATTTGTAGAAAGGAATGGGTTTAAGGTCTATCAGTTGTTGATCATCGCGGTAACTCTACCTTGATGAGTGGAGATTCCATGAACTAGGTTCAAAGAGACAACTAAGTCATGATCGACTGTTAAACACTGTGGAGTTTTAAACTCATACTCATTCCTATGACAAGACAGTGTATATGAGGGTAAGCATAACGAATTTTAATGGTTTCTTAGTGTGATGTGTTCAGATGATGTATGTGGAGGTATATCACAAGAAATCACCTATGTGAGTGTGAAGTGGGTGCCGCTTCAATGAGAACTTAAAAAGGCCGATTCTCTACAACACTCGCAGAACCAGGCAGGTGTCCATGGCCAAAATGGACACAACAATAAGGACTAGCAATGCTAGGGAAGCAATTGTGTGTCTTCTATTGTCTTAGTATACACAATAAAGGTCGATGGTTCAAGGCATCATGACCACCGATTGACCTAATATACCCGATAGGTTTACACTAGAGAAGGTTCAAAGGTAACTCCTACCTATCTCGATGCAATTTTTTCTCACCAAGGAATCACACTTGCATACATATTCATATGCATTTAGTTATGTTGAATTTATCTCTTATTCATGTGGGGGATTGTTGGAGTTTATCACTACTACAAAACCTGTTTTCCACGTTGCGCATTCAAAGACGGTTGTACCAAAATGGTCTTAAAAATTGAAGCGGTGGCAATATTGTAAATAATTACAACATTCTAAAAACGATTATATCAAAACCGTCTTTAAAATATATTTTTGAATACGATCTTTAACGTAACCATCCTTGAAATTAGGGACTCAACGCATTTGAATACGGTCTTCAAAATCAGGAACCGTTTGCATTTTTTTTTATTTTCAAGTTTTCATTCTCTCTCTTGCGTGCGCCCATTCATTTTAAACTTTTCATTCTCTCTCGCGGTCGTTTGTCTCCTCTGGTCCTCACATACCCAAACCCCTTCTCTAACCCTCTCTCGTCTCCATCGTGGTCGAGCTCGTTGCTGTAGGGGCAGTGGGAGGCACCGCCGGTTGGAGATATGGGAGAAGAAGGAGTGGAGGACGAGGGTTTGAGTCCAAATGAGGGTGGTGCGGTGAGGGATGACGATAGGGTTTGGGGTTTGCAGAGGGGCGCGTGGTTGATGGAAGGGTAGAAAAGGTTGGGAATTGTGACCACGAGTGCTTTGCCGTTGCAGGTATTGATCTCGGTGGCGTAGAGGACGAGGACGAGAATGTAGTGAACACCAACAACACCGAGAAAAAGGGAGATGATCATTCTCAAGAAGACAAGGGAAGAAAGAAGAACAAAAAATAAGTGAGTTGCAGATTTCGAAAGAGGTAGTTGCATATTTTCGATGACCACGACAAAGATGAAGACGAGGAGGATGAGGAGGAGCAAGGGGAAGAGGTAGTTATCTCTAATTTTCTTTTTTGGAATCCCTAATTTGCTGAAATAGTTATTGTTTTCGATGCAAAACTCGATTATGGATTGTTTATTATATGTTATTTGTTGATTTTCACTTGATTCGTTTGATTTCTCCTTTAATTTTTTGTTTTTTTTTTGTTCTGTTCCAAACCAGGGCCTAGAACCTAGAGAGTCTTCACTAAATTGTTCATTTAATCATTTACAGTTATTTGTTAAGACCTTGCATGTTATCAATCTTTTTAGAACAATTGCTTATGGAACCTGTTTTTAGGACTTTGGAATACTATGCCTTGATTTAAATTAATTGTCCGAGGAAAAATATATGGCCCTGTGCCCACCTCCTATATCTAATAAAAACTAATCACTTTCTCAAATTTGTCCATTCATTCTAAACTCAACTCAAACACCACTAGTTCATGAGAAAGGAATACAAACTTACGTTCTCCAGAGTTCACAACATGTTTAATATGCATCTGATATCTTCATATATATCAGAATTATTTGATGCTACATTAGCACCTGTCATATGCATACTCCTGGTAATTCAAATGAATAAGTAAAGATATATATTATAATTAAATTGGTGATTGTGATCATAATTTAATTGTTGTCAACTTGAGTTTGAAATTAAATTAATTTGAGATATACTATTTATATGATGTATGTTTGATATCTCTCAATCCATTTCCTTATTTGACCTGTGACCTTCTATAGACAGAGTACTTTGTTCAAAGAACTCTGGAGTGTTCCAAAAGATTCAGATGAATATTTTAAGCTTATTACTGTAAGGGGTGCCTCCAATCTATTCTAATATTTAAGGGGTATAACTATATAAGTAGCTTTTCAGTAAATACTAAGCCTCTTGGCATTTGAGTAAAGAATTTATTCTTCAAATAATCCAGGTTAGCTTACTTAGGTGACTCAACAATATCCTCTATGAACATATTTCTAATATGTAGTAACACTTTCCCATTAGCCTTACCTTGTGTTTGGTTGTTTCCTGAAGAGGTTGGTCGCTTTTGCAGCAATTCTTTTTAATTTTAAGCCTGCCATGAATAAATTTCAATCTTTCATTCCTATATGAAAGTTTTATTGATCTTAACTAATTAATGTCTATCAATTTTTGCATACAAAGGCTCTGTAAGTGGCTGGTAAAACTGTTGATGGCACTTGATTACTTGTATGCAAATCATATTCTTCATTGTGATGTCAAGGTGAATGATTTCTCTAAGTTCATTTACTGAAGATGTTATGTTGCTGACTATCTTTGATGACCTACTTTATATTGATCCTTTATCTATGTTGTTGTCAGTGTTCAAATATATTCTTGACAAAAGATCAACATATACATCTAGGTAATGGCTTTCTTGATTTTGTCCTCAAAAAGCACTTGCACTTCATGAATGTGTTTGGAGTCTAAACATCTCTAACTTGTTGTGCCTTGTTTTAGTATCTTGTACTTATGTTGTGTATGTTGGATGTAGGTGACTTTGGCCTTGTTAAAATGTTGACATGAGATGATCTTGCATCCTCAGTAAGTGTTATAGCCAAGATATTCTATTGATTACTCTCACCTGATGTCTTACTGTGTGTTTTTGGTCTAAGCTTAGGTTGTGGGGACTCCAAGTTATATGTGCCCTGAGCTTCTTGCTAATATACCTTATGGCTCTAAGTCAGATATCTGGTCTTTGGGTAAGATAGACTATTTTTGTACTCATGAGATCACCTAGGCTTATTTACCCTTTCCTTTTCCCATCTTCCAGTATTTTTTTTCATTTGCAATTGACGTTGGTTACATCTTATAATAATTGTCAGGATGTTGTGTGTATGAAATGGCTGCTCACAAGCCAGCTTTTAAAGCTCTTGTAAGTTTCTGTCTATGGCTGAAAGTTATTTAGAGTACTCTTGTAAGTCATTATATGTTTCTATGGCTGACAATTATTTAAAGTACTCTTGTAAGTCATTGTATGTTTATGGAATTAGCAGTGATCAAAGGTAGGGGAAATTCCTGGTAATTGGCATAGATGCTTTTCTTTCTTGTAATTATTTGATTTTTCTTACATGCTTCTAGTTCCTCGGGCCTGCAAAATTTATATGATTTTGTTACTCCAATACTGTAGAAATAGCTCTGTAGGTTAATTTGAACTTCAACTGCTTGGACTTGCTATTGTATAAAATTTCTTAAAACTAAAAGTACAAGCTTAGCTGGTTGTTACATTTACCCTTCTTAAATGAGTTAGGACTACAGCATGTTGCAAAATGTAACATAGGAGCAAACATAATAGACCTTAAAAGAAACAAAGCACACTATGATTCTCAATAGGGGGTTTATTATTATGTTCTTTATATCATCATTGTATTCTTGGGTGGCTTATTAAATATTTTTCCCTTGAAAATTAACCATTTCCTCTGTAGTGGTTCTAGGTGGAGAAAGTTTATTTAAATAATAAATTGAAGGCGATCACTGCTTATTCCAGTTCTATATCAGGTGAAGGGTGCATTGGATTTCACACTTTCTCCTTCCCAGCAACGACAACTGCAATAAATTGATGAATAAATTAATGAAAGCTTCTTTGTCAAAGATACTCAGTCAGTAATTCATTCATTTTCTTTCCCCTTTTTTAGTATTTTCAACACAACCGCTTCATGCCCAGAAGCTTCAGTAATTGCTAGCCTTACAAACCAAACAACAACCAATAGGATAGGATTTGATATCATCTTAGAATTTGGGTTAGACCCTAATTCAACTCTTGAGAGATGAGGGTTGTTGCCCATTTATATACCCAATTTTAGCCATGTCACTAGTAATCAATGTGAGATCTTCAACACCCCCTTAAGTTGAGGATCGGGCATGTCTCCAGAATTGTCCCTCACTTATATACATCTAGTCATATCACTAGTGGGCTCTGATATTCTCAATATTGTAATAGATTTTAAGTAATCATTTTAAGACATGAAAATGTTGTTGTGTCCTAGAGTTAATGTCAACCAATTTCAGGAAGTGTGTTCAAAATTTTTTCCCAAATGAAAATATAATGAACACTTATGCAAATAACCAAGAGGGGGGTGAATTGGTTTTACCTCAGAGTTTTAAAAAATTTCCTTTCAAAATATGTAACAGCGGAAGACTTTAAAAGGATCGTATCAATCTAAAACCAATTAGATAAACACTTTACTTCTCCAATCAAATTACTCTTATGCTGTGACCAAATTTGTATGATAAGCAATTACTATACTTCAAGAATTAAATGAAATACAAACTAAAATATAAAGCACAAAAGATTTATACTGGTTCACCTCTCAACCCCGGAGGCTACATCCAGTTTTCTTTCAACCAAATCTTGGTTAGAGTTCCACTATAACAAATATATGTTCTTTACAAGCTTACAAATGATCTCTCTTGCCCACCCTAGGTAAAATTCAAAATCTACTTCCTATAGACTTTTCAAAAGACCAAGAACTAGAGATCCCCTCTCTGTTCTTCCCTCTAGAAACACTTTCCAGAAAAAGCTTTAAAGAATACAAATGTTATATGGAAGTACCACACAATTATACAACAGAAATTTACTAGAAAATCAAGCTTAAGGTACAAGAAAGATATCACCTTAAAATTCTCAGCAATAACAATGAAATGAATGATTCAATCAATCTGAGATTATATGTAAAAGATGACTACCAGTCTTTCTTGAATTCTTTCTTTAAGAATAAGCTTGAACAAAACTTTGATCTTTGAGGTACAATAATAAGAACTTATGAAGATCCCATTGACTTTCAACAATTATGATTATCTCACTTAATTCTGACTTGGGTACTCTTGAGAATTGTAGACAAAATGTTTTTCACTAAGCTTACACGAAATGGTAAAACTTATTTCAATCAGACTCAACTTTTCTATTTATAACAAAACTGTTTTAACTAACTGTAATTGATTATTTCCTCAATGTAATCGATTATTTTAACTATTGTAATAGATTATTTTATCCATATAATCGATTAAAGTGTTCATCAGAAATCTGGAAATTTGTCACGAACAGAATAATAGATTAATTCGTCTTGTAATCGATTAAGTCAGACAAACCAAGTTTTTCAATGCATACAAGTAATCGATTAAGTACCCATTTAATCGATTAACACAGACTATGCCTAAAACTTAACAATGCATATTTAATTGATTACGAATATCTGGTAATCGATTAAACCAAATGAACATGCTGTGTAAAATTATGCAAAAGCTCTGGTAATCGATTATTTCGTAAGATAATCGATTATCACAGGAAGTTCCAAATTTGTGTAGAGCATATTTAATCGATTACGATCAAGTGGTAATCGATTAAAAATGTTCATAAGGCATTTTCCAGAAATCAACACATGCCTGTAATCGATTATTTACCAAAGTAATCAATTAAAGCAGTGAGAAATTGTTTTATACAATTTCTAATTGCCTTTATGAGTTACTAGAGGATTATAAAGCTTTATCTTGATAAACCAAGCTTGAGAACAAATTACAAATGCCATCTAATAAGATTGGGCATGTAAAACATCAAAACTCATTTGCCTCTTCATCTTTGAATACTTTGCTTCAGCTTCATGATTCTAACACCAAACACTTGTTTAGAACTTGCTTGTGATGCTCTCAACTTTTGAGCTTCATTTGTTGGACTAGAAAACTGTGTTTTCTTTTTCTTTAGCTTTCTACATCTATGAGATACTTTGTTGCAGATGCTCAGTGTGCCTTTTGGACTACTAGGAAGAGGATAGGCTGCAACAAATACCTGCATGTGGCCATACATTTCATATGAGCTGCATTGATCTTTGGCTTGCCCCCCATACCACTTGCCCGCTCTGTGGCTGCTTCCTATTAACCACTGCTAAATCTTCAACACAGGCATCCAATATACAGGTACATATGAGCAGCTTTAATAATTTTGTCTTGTTCTTTTTTTTAAAATTGAATTATGACTTATACAATGATTTTATGGTTACTTAGTTGATAACTGTTGGTCAAGGAGTGTCTGCAAAAGTTACTACTTTGTCATACATGATTTTGTAATCTTGACCTTTTTTTTAGTCCACATGTTCTTCATTAATAAGAACTTAATACAGTATACCTTTGAATTGAATAGGAGCATGATGATGCAAGACTCTTTCAGGTAATTTTTTGCTTTCTTATTATTAATTATTGCTATCACTGCGTGCACCTCAATTGAACAAATACGAACTGACAAATTAACCTACATCCTGGTCTACTTCTTTTTGGTTTATTACACAGTAGCTTGGTCAGTTGGTGAGAGCATGAGTTATTAGAGCTTTTTAAAATTCAATTCTTTTTGGTTTATTATACAGTAGCTTGGTCAGTTGGTGAGAGTATATGAGTTATTAGTGCTTTTTAAAATTCAATCATGTTGAAGGTTGCATGAAATGATATGTTATTGGACAACACTTTATAGTAAATAGTTTTTGCTGAAAAAGATTTTTTTTTGGTTAATTTTCTCAATCACTATGCACTACTGTTTTATGTTGGGAACGTATTTAATGAGGATAGATTTAAGTCTTTATATTTAATGAGAATAGATTTAAGTCTGTATATTTAAATAAATTAAAATCAAAATTTAAATTTAAGAAATTGGATAGATTTAAGTCTAGAAATTCAACTTAATTAATTCATCTATATCTAGGTACACAACAAATATATATATATATATATATATAAATATATATATATATATATATAATCATGGGAAAAAATGATGATTTGTTTTAATCATGCGAGAACAGGGACCATAATGAAGATATCATAAGAAAAAGGCCAAATGTGTTTGGTAATAAGGCCATTAGTAGTTTAACCTATTTTAATTAAAATTAATGATTATGCTCAAAATCCACTAACCACTCGGAGCTAGACTTGTTTTTCATTTTCTATATTTGATTTAAGTAATTTTTTAATTCTTATAATATAAGAGTTTTAAAAAAATTGTCCTTATTAAATTTTCATCCATTAACCACTCTGATATATGCAATTCTTTAATCCTTCAAATGTTAGGAGATGTTTCCGGAGCTGTCAGTGGGACCATGGATGCACATCTTCGTTACTTCAAACAGGGAGACATTGCTTAAATTATTCTTTTCCACATTATGTCTCAACTTGCTCATCTTAAAATTACTTTACTTGTAGGGATATGAATTGTTGCACCAAATAGACCTTTTCTAATTAATTATATTCAGTTCATCAGACAAAAACAAGTCATCCATGTTAAGTCACAACCTAGGCTAGTGAAAATAAATGAACCAACTTAAGTTAGTTAGTTACCGCTTTGGTTATGATATTGGTGGTTCAAATACCAACATGACTTTGCTTATTCCGTAGGTTGTGACTAGGACTAGAATTGAAAAACCTCAATGCACGGTAACTGTTTGTGACTTGTGAGGACTTCAGTTCCAGGATTTCAGTTTAACTCTTTTGATGTTTGATCTGTATAATTATTTGCTAAAAAGAGTATATTATAGTATTTTTTTCCTTATATATATATATATATATATATATATTTAAAATTAACTTGTACAAGGTTTTTACATCATCATTCTTTGTCCTTTGGTTATGTTCGATCTCTAGTTGAGTTTAATTTTTTAAATTCTGACCATAATTTTAGGATTCATTTTATTTTTTTGATTTTACTAGATATTATTATCATAGTTATATTCTTATATTATACGTTATTAGATCTATTATGTTGTAAAGTGATAAATAAATTTATTTAACATAAATAAATATTTGTTTTTGTATAGGTTTATTTCAGAAAATATTATTGTAGAGGGGGATTTATAATCCTTAATTTTTTTAATTTTTAATTTTAAAGAAAGACATTTTAGGACGATTTTTATTTTTTTATTTTAACACAGTAATTCTAAGACGGTTCTTAAGTATAATCGTCTTAAAATGGTCACATTCTAAGATCGTTTTACCTTAGAACTGTCTTAGAAAAGTGATTTTTGTTTTTTATTTTATTTTAACACAGTGATTCTAAGACGATTCTAAGATATAACCATCTTAGAATGGACCATTCTAAGACGGGTTTACCTAAGAACCGTCTTAGAAGAGGGGTTTTTATTTTTTATTTTTATTTTAACACAGTGATTCTAAGACGGTTCTAAGATATAACCGTCTTAGAATGAACCATTCTAAGACGGTTTTACCTAAGAACCGTCTTAGAAGAGTGATTTTTATTTTTTATTTATTTTAACACTGTAATTCTAAGATGATTCTAAGGTATAACCGTCTTAGAATGGTTACATTCTAAGACGATTTTTCCTTAGAACCGTCTTAGAAGAGTGATTTTTATTTTTTTATTTTTTTCAACACCTTCTAAGATGATTCAATGGGGAAATTGTCTTAGAATTGTTTGTTACGAAGACAGTTTTAATAACCATCTTTGAATGTCTTACTTTTAACAATGCTGGATACAAAGACGGTTGAAGAACCGTCTTTATATGGGGTTTAGAACCGTCTTTGAATGACACTTTTGTAGTAGTGTATGTTTAAACTCCATGAGTTATGAATAAGAGGTTCCTCCGTAACTACTCTTAACCACTCCAATAACGAACTACTGTATATTGAGAATTAGAAACATATTCACACATGTGTTTGTCTTGCTAATATAAAGATTATTAATTGATAAGTTTTTCAAATTTGTGCTATATGACATCTCATTAATGACCACTGGTCCACACTGACCAAGAAAAAGATTCAATGTTAGGTAGTATAAGGTGTCTGATCCTAGATCTTTCTTATTGAGTCTAGCTCCAAATGAATTTTTATATGAGCAATGCTCAGTTGGTCAGACTGGAATAGTGCGCACTATTAACATCAAGTTTGTCCATATAGAAACAAATTATGGAGGAGGTCAAAGTCTCATGCTAATGTTGCTTACAAAATGAATATATTGTATTTTAATTCTTAGAGTCTCTTGAAGATGTTGCTACATAGTAGTAATAATAATAATAATAATATGTATGTGTCAACTAATGAAGATAACTTAATATTAAAGCAAGTAGAGAAATCTGTCTCTTACTGTATTGGCAAATGACAATCACCTTAATATCTTAAAAAAAGTGAGACTATTCTTGATTAATTAGTTGCTGAAGGTCATATACACTCAGATGTAGTTATTCATCTATTTTATAAATTTTACTTCAATTTTTTCATAGGAAAAATTGAATTCCTAATGTTTCTATCTCATCCCATTTTGTTTCACTACAAAAAAAAAACCTATTTCCGACGGCCGAAATCCGTCAGAAATACCAAAAATCCGTCGGAAATCCGAGATTTCCGACGGATTTTCGACAGGAAAAAATCCGTCGGAAAAACGGGCGTTGGAAATTTAACCGACGGATTTTGCGTCCGTCGGAAATTTCCGACGGCCATTTCTGACGGATTTGGCCGTCGGAAATTTCCGACGGATCCGACGGCCCTATCCGTCGGAGATTTCCGACGGCATTTTTGACTAAAATTATGAACCGCTCATTCCATTCGTAATTACCGTACATTTTGTGTAATTATTGATATTAAATAAAATCATTATGAAAATAAAGCATATTATAAAATAAAAAACTGAATTCATACATTAAAAGCAAAGTATTAAAACAAAGTAAAATAAGTTCGAAATATAAATAAAATAGAAGCACAATGTTGAACATCTGATAACTCATAAAGTGTTTCGAAGTCAATAATCAACATAGTCATTGTCATGGTGTCCTTGCTGGTCATTTGCTGGTTCATTATTGTTTTGTTGCTGCGCATCATGTGGTTGATCATGTTGTTGGTGTTGTTCTTCGGCGAGTTGTTGTTGTTGCTGCATAATGCTACGAGCTTCTGGTGGTAGGAATTAGAGTACAACTGATTGAAAAACTCGCATTTGCTCCGTTGATTGACGCAACGCCTCTTTTGATTGACGCAGCTCTTCCTTTGATTGACGCAGCTCCTCCTTTATCTGATGAATTTCCGCTGATTCATAGGCATGTCTAGATGACCCATGCAAGTTTTGCACGAATGTCTCATCTCCACGTTTATAAGAATGAGCAAGATCG
>PYAF01002195.1:180129-190989 GCA_007407185.1 Glycine tomentella | reverse complement strand
TACGAGGTATATTCTCTTTAGCTTCTATCTACTTGATTATATTACACTCTTGAATGATTTCATTCTTCTTCTACTCCCCTGTTTCAACTGTTCTTCAGCTTTGTTTTTGCCACACACTGAACTCTTATCCTTTGCCAAATGCAAGATTGACGAGGACAAGTATCTTTCGGTTAAGGCAACTGTAGAACTTAAAAAGGTGTTTCCCAACAAGCTTTGTATACGTGGCTTTGTATATATGTGGCATTGAATTTCACTTGAAAGGAAATAAAGTTTTTTTAATGGGCTGAAAGGAAAGAAAGTAAATGAAGAGAATCAAAGTTAAAATTTAAATTGAAGAAAAAGAAAATAAAAGAATTTATTTTGGGATTTATTTTCTTTATTTTCTTTATTCAAATAAAAAATATTTACTAATTTATAAACTTTTCGAAATCTGTTATTTGATAAATAAATCAGATAATATAAATGGTATTGCAATTTATTTAATTTATTAAAATTTAAAAAGAACTTATTAAAGGTGTTTCGTATAAATTTTTAGTAAAAATCAATCATTGATAAATATAGTTGATATTTGTGTAAATATCACGATAAAAAAAAATGACTCATATCAATGTAAAAAAATCAAACTGTAATTAATAAAAAATATGATAATAAATTTTTTTTATGATAATTACTTTTAAAACTAACAAACTTGCTCCAATGGAAATAAGGACTTTTATTATCAGTTTTAGGCATTAAAAGTCCACCAGGAGCACTACGGAAAAATAACTAAATAAAAAATTGTATCAGACTAGATATTTCCAAGAAATATGTTCAGGGTTTGTTTGGCTAAAGGTGTATGGAGTCAAGTTCATTGCCAATAAAAGTGCATTGCTTCTCCCCTTTACTCTTGACATCTAACCAAAATTTATAACACTACTTTTTTTTTCTTGACTTAATTGCAATAAAAGTGCATTGGAATTTCAATAGTTGAATATATTATTTTCTTAAATTATTATCCATTATGTTGTACTACTAGTGTACGTAGATAAATCCTTGCACTTAAATTATTATCCTATTTATTTTTCCCTCTTAATTATAATTGATGAAAAGAAGAGTTCTATTTTTATTTTATTGTTTTTGATTTTTTTTATATGCAATTGGGTTCTAATATTGCCTGTCGGAACCATGTTAGTTTGTGCATTGTACCTTTGTTATTTTAGCTACTGGACTCTGTCAAAAAAAAGTCCATGATTTCTGGTAAGGCAGAGAGGACTGCATTCTTCAAAGAGGATCAAGAAAACTTTATAATCTAGTCCAGGTATGTGACCTCTTTTCCCTAGTGAACTTGTTACAAATTGCATATTTCATTTGGTCAAACGGTAAGAGATAATCATATGTAATTCTCAATACTAAGAAGGATATGGTGATGCTCAACTGATATGTTAACTCCAATGCACCAAAATTCTTAATTTTAGCATAACAATTATTCTAATTTTCCATAGCTTTTAAGTGCCCTTTTTTTAATAAAAAAAAAATGCAGTAAACATACTCGGATGGTATGAATATTTAGTTATAAAATTTGTCACTTTTGCTTTTAAGTGATCTTCCCCTGGTTATGTGAATTCTTTTGCCTTTGCAGTCATTAATGCGGGTGTTGTTGGATGTTGCACTGGTCTTGTTCTAAGTTTTCCAGGTATCTTTAATTTATCTATTTATTCAAATTGATGGGTTTTGGCCGTCGGAAATACCAATTTTTTTTGTAGTGAAATAAGTTTTGCGATGACCCATTATGTAGTACTTGATAATGTGTCACTTCGAGTCGTAAATATATTTTAAAAAATTGAACATAGTCAACAATTAGTGATTTGTGTTTTTGTATTTCAAGTATATTGTGCATACATTATTGTGGTTCGCAAGAGGACATATCTCTCCTTGGGTGTGATATTGGATCTCTCAACCGTTGATTCTAGGATGGATGTTGCAGTTACGTAAGGATTTAACAAAAATGGAAATCAAATGTGTCCCTCTAAGTAAGGATGAAAGTAAGAGATTAAGTTGAAATTTACAACTCTCAGTTATGCTTTAAAATGAGGCCTTACAATTAGGTAAGGATTTTTTTTTTCTTTTCTTTTTAAAGAATTTTAGTTACTACTCACAAGTAGGCCGGCTTTAAGATAAGATATTACGGTTAGGTAAGTATCTACAAAAAAAAAAAAGAAGAAAGTCGAATGCTTCTTTTAAGTATGAAATAGACTAACTGACTATACGCTTGACTTTTGGTTTCTAGTTGATGATGAGATGCATGTTATTTTAGTATCAAAGTATTATTTAGAAAAAAAATATACACACATGATTAAAGGATTGGTCGAATCATATTGGACTTGATTCCATTAAACAAGATTTTCTGTTTAAGCCTTATGGGATGGAACAAACACATTTAGGAAGGAAGAATCTGACTAAACAAAGTCAGTGAGATTCATCAACAAAGATTAAATATTTCATACTAATAATATGATTATAAAAAAAATATCACTAAAGATTTTCTAAGTCAATGGGTATGATGTGGTTGAGCTAATTTTAATAATTAATAATTTATTATTTTCTATAGCAGCGTTATTCGATATGAAAATTTGTAGGCGATGTCAATCTGTTAAAAAGAAAACATTTTTACTTTTTCTTTTCTTTTCATATTCCTAATATTTTACCAAAACTTATTATTATCATATGGATTTTCAAATAGTGGACAATTATGTGCTAAAAACATATTAGATAATCCTAAATCCCTATCTATTACTGATTTCTATCAATTTTTATATGATATGTATTTGAATTTTCAATTTAAAATAAAATATTTAACAACAATAATTAAATTTTTTTAATTTTAAAAAATAATTAATAATAATTAATCACGTGTCATATGAAGCTTGATTGATATCATAAATTAAATAATAATTCATGATTATTTATATACATTAAGTATAAGAAGTAGTATGTAACAGAAGTAATGTTTTAATCTCGGTATCAGTGAAATGGTTTCCATCATCATCCCTCTCATCTTTAAGCGACAATAAAATACTCAACAAGTTTTTATGCTTCTCATTCTCGGAAGAACTACTTTGCTCCTGAATAATGCTGGTTAAAAATACATCCAATGTGTTGGTAGTGCATACATTTAATAATTATCCCAAATTCACTGCTTTTGAGTGTGAACTTGCTAAGTTACGTGTCAATCTTGCCATCTCTTCCTACACGTGTAGTTGAATTAGGTTTAGTTAATTAATGAATGATATTTGAAAATGAAATAGATATGTGGCACATTTTTAAAGAAGTAACATAAATGCTACCTATAATCACCAACTAAGTGTTCCCGCGCGCATGCATACGCTTCTCAAATTAATAATACCAGTACTAGGGTTAAAAGTCTACACGTCGAATGTCAAATGATATATGACACGTGTACGTAATATATAAATGACACTACTTCAAATATAATGGTTTTGTTGTCCTGATTTTACTGTCGGCAGAACTATATGCATTTTAAGAGGAAAAATAAGTTGTGTTAATTATATGTACACCTATTTTGTGTATTATTACTCAGGGAATAAATATCTATTTAAGTTTTTAAAGCGTGAAGTGAAAATAAATTATTTTTTGAAATATAAAAATTTAAATTTAATATTAAAATGTACAAAAAGTATGATAAATTAATCATGTGGAATTTATTGACAAGTTGATCTTTTAATTTTACAACATAATATCAAATTGATCCTAAAAAAGTATAATTTATTATAAATTAATCCTTAATTATTATAAATTAGTTTCACAAATTTAACAATTGAATCAATTTATTGCATTTTTTACTTATTTAATGATTAAATTTTAATTTTTTATATTTTAGAAACTAATTATCACTTCATCACACTTTCAGAAATTACTTTACTCTTTTCATATAAAAAAATGTTTTATGGACACTTATTGTATTATGAGACATCTAAAAAGACATAAAAAATGTATAATAAGATTTATAATATAATAGGAAGTGAGATTAAAAAAAAGAGAGAAATATTGATAAATGTTTAAAATAAATGGATGTTTATATATTGTTATCCTTTCCATATTTGCATTACATAGTAATTAAAACTTTTAAATCCTTTTAAAATTCAATTCCATTCACTTAAAAGTTTTTATACAGTCTATATATATAATTGGTGAACACACTGGGCATGTACAAAATTCATTCAAAGGAATCAAGTAATTACTTTAGTAATCATACGCTTAATTTCCTATTAAATAATTAACAGTTATAATGGATCGACTATACTAATTTATAAAATCTTTTTTTTTTCTAATACTTCTGCATACAAGCATTTATAATAATTCTTCGGAAAAGAAAGTATAATCAGTAATTAAGTAACTCTTGAGTAGGCCAGGTCAAAACCAACAGAGGTTAGATTGCCAAATAGAAAGAAAAAAAACTCGAACAGACGTTGGTGTGTAAGACTGGCTCATAATTAAATGGTTCAGCAGAAACACCAAACACACGTAAAACATAAATAGAATAACGATTAAGTTACATCCCATTCCTAGGTTTGTTTGTAGTTGAAGAAAAAATACAAATAGAATATGTAGTAAAAAATTATGTGAATCCAAAAAATGACTATGTTCTTTAAATATTACTATAATATTAAAGATCTTGATTTATTTTAAAAACTAATGCGCAATAAAAAGTACAAATAAAATTCACCTGAATAGTACTGCAATCCAATAAAATAAAAGAAACATAGGAAAGAATACATACATACATACATATATATATATATATATATATATATATATATATATATATATATATTACGTATGTTGTATATATCTGTAGCATTCAGTACGTGGGCATAGCAAATTCACCTGACGCAGGTGTCTAGATTCATTCTTTTATTGGCTAAGAGCTACACAGTCATTTTAATTAAGTCATCTTCTACTTTTAATTAATATTTTTTATTACATCTTAAACCCAATTAAGTATCAATCACTAATATCCAACAACTAATTAACTATCTTTCTATTCCCCTAAAATACTAACACTATGATTTCAGTCTAGGTTTTTAAATGAACTAATGGATGTATGGTATCTTAGACAAGAGATTTTACTCTTTCATTATCATATTATTTGCCATTCCTTCCTACAAAGAGGTGATCTTCAAGTTTATTATTTTGTGGTAATGATGTGTCCTTTTATTTCTAGTTTTAAGAGATGGAAAAATAATAACGTAACAACTTATAAAATAAGCATCAAACAATCTTATTTGTTGTCATGGTGAATGAAATATGATATGATATATAACTTTATATTTCATCATATTATTTTTCAGCCTAATAAAGTTGTTGTCATTGCTAAGAGACACATGTACATTCAAAATTGATGAGTTTGGATATTAGTTGGGTGTTTTCTCCAATGGAATGTGTGTCAAGTTTAATGCATGAACTCCATGATATTTGGTAAGTTAAAAATTTCTTCAAAATAAAAAGAGAAAAAATAATTGAATTGAGCAAAGCAATAGTTATTTTCTAATGTATATATAACATTTATCTTGAGTTGAAAAAAATATCATGTTTGTTTTGTAAAAAAAATATTTACTTTATTTAGTTATCCAAAAAAGCTAGTAACGTGTTAATTATTTATTTTTAGTGGATTCTTGAATTTGTAGTTGATTTTAATCATGGCATGTAGTTGAAGGTTTTAAATATCTAGCATATATATATATATATATATATATATATATTAACGGTTTTAGGATTTTACACTTCTACCATTTGTATAGTCCAAAATAGTAAAATGACACGTGGCCATCTCATAAAGATCACTGTACACATAGACATCCTCCACGTTAGCACTGCTACATTAACAGTGCCTATTCAGCCTCCAAGTGTCAACCCAGACACACATGTCCGGGTTCCCTGTCAGCATTGCTAAAGGAGCGTGGACGTCGACCTTCTACAGGATCACAGACACTAATAATATTATCTCCTCCCTAACAACATATCAAATATGTCAGGATATTCAAATAGGTGCGACCACCTTATCATATAAATATCTCAACAAGTTATCTACAAGTTGTTACTTATCTTCTACAAGTAACAATATATCAATAAAGTACACATTATCCTATATTTGAATTAGATAACTACTTGCTATTATTTGTTATTATCTTATCAACAAATTATCAATAAACAAAGGTCAAAGGCCCATACTCCACACTATAAATACAACCTTACAGGTTCTCTCTAAACACTGAATTCCAAACTTGAGTACCTTGAATACTCATATTCTTACTCTTATAACACTTAGTTATTCTCTATAATTAATGTACTTACTTGAGCGTCGGAGTGTTTTTCCTTTATTTTGCATGTCCCTCCTGTAAGCAAAGCTTACTCACTTCTCGGTGCCACAAAATTTGGAGTCCACTTAGACCACTCTAGCCCACACGTGGAATTTTCAGATTTTAGTAAGAACATTTGGCGCCCACCTTGGGCCCAAGTAAAACTTACCCTGCAGCCTTGCATCCCAGAAAATCATCGGCAGACGTCCATGGTCAGTACACACTCCAGCGTTAGACGGGACACCCTGTCGTTGAGTCTAACCCCCTGCAAACTACCATGACGAATGCCGACACCATGCAGCAACTCCAAAACCGCATAGCGGAGATGTAACGCAGATAACAAGGAGATCTAGCAGTTGAAAGCTGATCGTGATCACCAGGAAGCCCGAGCGAGACATCCTCGGGAGGACGAACGCACTCCCACCACCATTACGAAGTCTACCTCCCATTATGTTCACCAATGCAGATTTTGAGGGAATCAATCCTGTTAACCAAGACGACCCTATGGTTGTTTCTCTCATTATCGCCAATTTCAAGGTGGCAAAAGTACTCATTGATCAAGTAGCTACATTGATGTTCTATATCTAAAGACTTTCCAGAAGCTGGAGATCTCGTCAAGCTCCATACAACCTTATCCAAATCCATTACTCGGCTTCGCAGGAGAAAGGGTAGAAGCCCTGGGCTATGTCGACCTAATGACCACCTTTGGTCAGGGTTCTTTATCAAGGAGTTTTACTATCAGGTACCATATTGTAGATGCCGATACATCCTACCTTGCCCTGATAAGTAGGAAAACAATGAACGAGTTGGGGGGTTATTGTCTCTACCCCTACTTGAATATGAAATTCCCTACCATAACAGGGGAAATTGTCACTGTAAAGGCAGATCAGAAGCAAGCTAGACAATGTTATGTCGAAAGCCTTAAAGTGATACCATATCCTCCCAACAGACAGTCAGATAGATATCGTACCACTTTGGGGGGTACCACCCAGGTAATGAATATAGACATAGAGTTTACCCCTTATACATTGACAGTGTACACAGCTCGCCATGATGAAGCCTTCGACGTGGATCCACGCGATGATAATATCGACAAAGGACCAAAACCGATCGAAGAGCTAGTCAAATTGCAACTCGGGCCCAAACCCGGATAGTGCACGCAGCTTAGCAAAGAGCTTACCAATCATGAGTACAGACAAATAGCGGACGTGCTCAACAAAATGCATCTCTATTTGCTTGGCAACCATCTGACATGCCAGGTATTGATCCTAAAATCATCTGTCACAAACTGGCCATATGTCCACAAGCCAGGCCGATAACATAGATAAAAGAGAAATATGGGAGAAGAAAGATGAAAGACCATAAAAGAAGAGGTAGACAAGCTGCTTAAAGCTAACTTTATCAGAGAAGTTAGGTACTCTACCTGGCTCGCCAACGTTGTCATGGTCAAAAAAGCAAGTGAAAAGTGGCGCATGTGCACCAATTTCATAGACCTCAACAAAGCATGTCCAAAGGATGCATATCCACTACCCAACATAGACAGACTGGTCGATGGAGCCTCCAGATTTCATATCTTAAGCTTCCTGGACGCATATTCTGGTTATAATCAAATTAGAATGCATGCTCCGGATAAAGAAAAGACGACCTTCATTACTGAAGATGCCAACTACTACTACAGAGTCATGCCCTTTGGCCTCAAGAATGCAGGAGCTACATACCAACGACTAATGGACCGCGTATTCAAAAAGCAGATCAGACGCAGTGTCAAGGTCTACATAGACGGCATGGTTGTCAAATCCCAAAGCGTAGCACAACATGTAGCAGACCTCGAAGAAATATTCGGAGAAGTTCGGAAGTACGACATGCGTCTCAATCCTGAAAAATGCATATTCGAGGTAGGCAGTGGAAAATTCCTAGGTTTCATGATCACACACCGAGGAATTGAAGTCAACCCGGACAAATGCTCAGCCATCCTACAGATGCATAGCCTGGCCAACGTCAACGAAGTTCAGAAACTGAACAGAAGATTAGCAGCCTTATCGAGATTCCTTCTGAAACTTGCCGAGAAGGCTAAGCCTTTCTACAAGCTGCTCAACAAGATAGAGCCATTCCTATGGGATGACACCTGCGAGCAAGCATTCGAAGAATTCGAAAAGACAATAGCTGCTCCACTTGTCTTGAGTCGACCTCGACAGGGAGCACCATTGCTCTTATACCTCTCAGTGGCGGATGAAGCTGTTAGCTCAACACTCGTCCAAGAAGAAGGGAAACATCAATTCCCTATCTACTTCACTAGCCGCATGCTACATGACGCTGAGAAGCGCTATCAAATGATTGAAAAGATAGCCTTGGCACTGGTCACCTCCGCTAGACGCCTTCGACATTATTTCTAATGTCACCAAGTGATAGTTAAGACTAACTATCCAATCAAAAAGGTGTTGTGGAAACCAGAACTAGCAGGTAGGATGGTAGCATGGTCAGTCGAAAACTGTCGAAATTCGACATTTGATATGAATCACGCGGCCCCATGAAAATATAAGTCATGGCAGACTTCCTAGCAGAATTTGCAGGAAACGACAGGTCCACCCCGGATTGGTGGAACCTTTACGTGGATGGAGCATCCAACGTACAAGGAAGCGGAGCAAGCATCATACTTGAAGGACCCTATAATATCTCATTAGAGCAAGCTCTTAAGCTCAACTTCAAAGCTTCAAACAATCAAGCCGAGTATGAGGCACTCATAGCAGGACTCAAACTCGCAAAAGAAGTAGGGGCTCAATGTGTAAGATACTACTCTGACTCACAGCTTGTCCAAGGTCAGATATCAGACAGGTATCAAACCAAAGAGGCCACACTCCTCCAATATTACCATTTGGCCAAAACACCCATTGACAGTTTCAACTGTTTTGAGATGTATCACATACCTCGAGAGAGTAATACCAGGGCCGAGTTGCTATCCAAATTGACCAGTACCAAAAAGACCAGACACCTCAAAAAAATAATCCAACAAACACTATAAAAACCCACCATTGACACCCCAGAGGTAATGGCTATTGAATTGGAGGAGATCAATTGGATGACCCCTTACAGAGACTTTCTCATGAAGGGAATACTCCCAGTAGATGAAAATAAGGCCCAATATCTGAAGAGGAAAGCCAGCTACTACGTCATCTTTGACGGTGAGTTATTCAAAAGAGGGCTGGCAACATCTCTACTCAAATGCCTGGATAGCTTACAGGATAACTACGTCCTGAGATAATTCCAATGAAGGGATTTGCGGACTTCATACAGGAGGACACTCCAAAATAGTAAAATGACATGTGGCCATCTCATAAAGGTCACCGTACACGTAGACATCCTCCACGTCAGCACTGCTACATTAATAGTGCCTATTCAGCCTCCAAGTGTCAACCCGAACACACATGTCCGGGTTCCCTGTCAGCATTGCTAAAGGAGTACGGACGTCGACATTTTATAGGAGCTCAGACACCAATAATATTATCTCCTCCCTAACAACATATCAAATATGTCAGGATATTTAACTAGGTGCAACCACCTTATCATATAAATATCTCAACAAGTTATCTACAAGTTGTTACTTATCTACAAGTAACAATATATCAATAAGGTACACATTATCCTCTAATTGAATTAGATAACTACTTGCTATTATCTATTATTATCTTATCAATAGATTATCAATAAACAAAGGCCCAAGGCCCATACTCCACGCTATAAATACAACCTTACAGGTTCTTTCTAAACACACTAAATTGCACACTTAAGTACCTACTTGAATACTCATATTCGTACTCTTATAACCTCAGTTATTCTCTATAATTGATGTACTTACTTGAGCGTCAGAGTGTTTTTCCTTTGTTTTGTAGGTCCCTCCTCTAAGCAAAGCTTACTCACTTCCCGACGCCACAGAATTTGGAGTCCACTTAGACCACTCTAGCCCACACGTGGAATTTCCAGATTTTGTTAAGAACACCATTGCTTCTCTTTGTAGTTTTTATACATAATATTTTATTATATATAATCTGTAATATATAATTTATAATCTATATAAAAGTTGTTACTTCTTCAATCTATATTCTTATGCTAAAATTCTCGTAATTCCTACCATTATTAATACACCACATTAGTAAAAAAAATCATGAAACTTAATTCTTTAATTAAATTAGTCATAATTAACAATTATTTACTAACATTATTTTAGCCATAATTTAATTAAACGTTTCAAAAACCTAATTAAACATTTATGCCAACAATTTTCATGGAATTAAATTATTTTAATTAAATTTGTAACGACCTAAAATTTTATACTGATTTTTATAAATTTTATTATTACTTTTATTAGAGTTAAATTTTTAAGAAGCGTATATTAGTAAATATTCTAAAATGTAAAACTTACAAAAGATTTGAGACTAATATATTATACATAATCACAATTCTCGTTACAAAAGTCAATATTATACAGATACAATATTTTCCATACTCC
>PYAF01002195.1:166698-178522 GCA_007407185.1 Glycine tomentella | reverse complement strand
AAGGGGAGGAAGACAAATTTTTCTTCTTTTCATGCTACATGTGTCATTTTTGATGATGAAGAAAAACCTAGTTTCAAATATGGCTTCACACATGGTATTTTCTAGTAGGAAGTCAAGTTTGATTTGAACTCTTCTACCTAAAAGTAATATTGAATAATAGAACTCTAGAGATTCCTAGAAATTGATCTCTATGACAGTTAATCACAAGCAGTCTATACAGAGTGCTATATATAAACCTTATATACAAGACTGCTCTTTATCTTAATTCTGATTAGTTCATACCAGTTCTGACCATCAAAATTACTAAACTATTTTATTAAATAGGTCTATACATCCTATAATTAAGAGAAAATTCCATAGATTCTATTTATCATTTTTCCATATTTTTCTGATGTTTGAATTCTCTTGAATAAAGTCCCAAAGTTGTTATCTTATAAAATTTATAGAAATTCTATTCTAGAGTTTTCTATCACGAAATATTTTGATACTCTGTCAGCCAAGAGTGCTCTGTAATTTCATCAAGTTTCCACAAAATTTCTAAAGATATTTGGGCATTCCTGGCCTAAGAGCATTTTGGTAATTTTGTCATTCATCTTAGGGGTATTATTGTCATTTCCAAAATATCCAAGGGTATTTTTGTAATTTTACCTTAAGGGTATTCTTGTAATTTCTACTTCAAGGAAAGAGTGATATAGTCATTTTTCTTTAAACATGTTTGTATCCAAGTATCATCACATTTCCACAAATTTATTTATAACTGTGAATACCATTTTGAGGATGTTACAAAATTAACCTTAATTAGCCATGATTTATCAACATTTCTTTAGCTATAATTTAATTAAATATGTAAAAAATTTAATTAAATGTGTATGCTTATTCCTCTTCCTCTTTCAATCTTAATTAAACATTTTTCATTGATCATTTATTGAAAACCTAATTAGTCTTATTTAATGACATTTGATTTGCACAATTGTTGTTTAATTAGTATGTAGATATTGAATGAGAAATAAATATTTTTCAGTTTTTATGCAATTTAATAGTGTACATTGTTTTTTCATTTTTTTTCCAAGTCCTTTCTTGTGTCAAATGAACGAAAACTCAAATTTTGTTAGATTCAAAATTTATCTCATAATTTATGCCTCTCTCTCTCTCTCTCACACACACACACACACACACACACACACACACACACACAAATTCTTTACTACCAAAGTTTATGCCCTCAAATCTCACACTTGCAAAATAAATTCTTCGAATCCTTTCAAACCTCAATTTTTACGGTCCATGTTCTCCAATCCTTCTAACCTATCTTCTCAAACTCCACTACTAGCTACAAAATATATATTGAACGTCACCAATTTAACATTAATTACAAGAAAAATCGATGTTAAATTAGTCATGGTGGCATTTTCGTAAGTAAAAAAATATTCTTAATATCGGTTTTGAGAAATGTTAATATCGGTTTTCCAAAAACCGATGTTGTTATTACATAGTTAACATCGGTTTTTGGAAAACTGATGTTATGGAATGCGTGAATAACATCGATTTTATTTAAAAACCAATGTTGGGTCTTTTATAATAATTGTAAAGTCTTTTGGCGCATAAACGAACCTCGAGGTCTCACTTTGCTATGACCTTACTCCCTTACTCCTTTCTCCATTTCCCTCAAACCCTTACTCCCTTGCCCACTGCGTCATTGTATGCCCACCATGCCACCAATGTGTTTTCCCACTGCATCGTTGCATGCCTGCCCCGTTGCCCACCGCGTTGCCAACCTCACGTTGCGCAGTTTCTCTCGTGAAACTCCCTCTTTCTCTCACGGTAGGTTCTCTTTTTTCTCTCTGTCGCTCGCTGCACACCTTTTTTATTATTATTCTTTCGATTTTGATTTTATTGATGGCGTGTATGTTTTTCCTGAACATATTTATATGTTTATGAAATTATGTATTTTGAGCTTGGTTGGATTTTGGTTGATCTAGGTGATGAGCACTATGTGTTTGTGAATATGCATAAAATAGAAAGAGAGAAATGTTTTGGCTGATTCTGGTTCCTTAATTTTTAACTTTTTCTTTGTTTGGAAGATCCCTTATCATCAAATCAGTGGATACAATGCTAAATACCATCAGTAGTAACACACCCCAAGGAATTACAAAACGTGTAGGAAGCAAAAAAGGAAGACCTTGCTTTCACATGTTTTTTCATCTTTCTTTTCATCATTAATTTATGTTGTTTATGAATGAAACATATGTCTTGCTATTTTCAATTCACTATGTATTTGGTAATTTGCTAGCTTAAGTTGAAGCAAATTGAGATGGAAAAAGTGTTACATATAGTTATGTAGTACTAGTTTAGAGGGAAGTTGTTATCTGAGTAAAGTTGGGGATGCTTTTGTACTATGTCTCATCTTTAGCTAGTATTTTAAATTAACATGTAGGATAGCTTAGTGCACATGCCATGGAAATTCGCTCTTCATTTTCGTTCCTTGTATTTACCATTTATGTGAAGGGTTATCCTTGCATAGCCCTATCACTTTTCTTCCTCTCTCTTTCCTTCTTATATTAAAAGCAGATACAAGCTTCTTATTTATCATTCACTTTGTTCCTCGAGAAAAGTTAACTAGCTAGTTCTAGTAAATTGTAGTAGTAGGTGCAATTATATGAACCTATATCTTGTTAATTATTACCCTACATGTTGATGTTGTATGTATAGATAAAATTGTCATTGACACAGGCCCATTTTATATCCTATTACAACACTTTGTGACATGGAACTTGGTGATTGAAATTATGTATAAAAGTTTGAATATATTGAATTGGCAGGTCTATATGTTGTGAAAGCTTGCCTTGATTTGAATAGTTGATTTTTTTTTGCTATAGTAATCTGGTTTGTAAAAATTCAATATAGGGCATATTATTTCCAATTTTCTGGTTTTAAAACTAATGTCTAAAACTGATTTTGGAGAAAAAAATAGTTTTAAAATCCATGATTTTTTAAACTGTTTAATTTTGGGGTTCAAACACATTTTTAAAACCATTGATTTTGGTGCTCAAACACATTTTTAAAATCAACGATTACCTAAAAAAACTATAATTCTTTTGTTAAATAATGTAGTTAATTTCATGAGAGGGCATTTCTTCTTTCCAAAGGGGATGCAATTGTGTATGTCTTTGTTTCCCAAGGACCATGGCAAGGGGAACATGATAAAGTAGGATACTTACATGAGTCGATCATGATTAAGTTTTCGAGAGTTAATTAATTTGCTTTTGTTGCATCATATGCTAATGTTTTGCTCAAAAGTAATTTATGTACTTGTTGAGTATGCTTGTTTTAGACTTTTACCAAAGACTCAACATGCATTTGACCTGAAATTTGAATTTTGACTGAATGAGTGAGGCTGTGATATGTAGACTACCATCTCGTTAAGGACTTGTTTTGTTGTTCATATGTCAAGGGCTGGTAAGGTTTTGCGCGTTGTATCGAATTAAACCACATGCTCCACCGCTTGTGCAGGCCCCAGTCTATTCCTTTGAGTTTCGGTCTTGCGACCATACTCCCCAGGCGGAGTGTTTCACGCGTTAGCTGGGCCCCTGATCCACGTAGACCAAGGGCGAACACTCATCGTTTACGGCATGGACTACCAAGGTATCTAATCCCGTTCGCTCCCCATGCTTTCGCACTCCAGCGTCGGTAGGGACCTAGAGAGCTTTTATTCTTTTTGGGTCACATATTGGTAGTTCTAGTCTTTTGGGGACTGAGTTCAAAACTATGAGGTTGTCAACACATAGTGCTGCCAATTCAAACTATCCATGGATAATTGGATATGAGGTAGTCACTGTATCTAAGTCATAGGTGATCATTCTTTAACTCATGAGTAATTATCCTATTAGTTAAGGGGTCAAAATGGGTATTGTGTAGTGGTTACATTTCCAAAAGTATTTATGGATAAAGGTTGGACGTGCGTACAAAGTTCCCTTTGGAGTTTGGATGGATATAAACTTGTTCCTTTAACTAGTTTTGCATACTTCCTACAGTTATCATATTGAGTACCTAGTTAGTGTATCTGAATAATGATGCCTTATCTTCTTATTTTGTTTTCATTTAGTAGTGGGGATATTTGTGTTGTTCAGTTGTAATTTTTTGTTGGTAAGTTCCTTTCATGTTTTTACTTCCTTATTGTACTTTGTTTTGCTTGTTGTTAGATTAGGTTCCTATTCACATTCAAAAACTGCTTTTGAATCTTAAGCTTTTTGCTTGCAATCCCTTTGAGATCTTTCATTCAGTATTATTATAATTATAAATGCATTTTTAGAATATTTAGGAAAGCAGTTGGAATACATAAATTACACTTTGGACCGGCTTCATCAAGCTCCCCTACTTGTATGTTGATCAGCCCATAAGAATGTTGATCAGCCCACAAGAGCTGCATCGAATAAAAAAAAATCTTAAGGAGGAGTCGGACGAGTCAATCATTGAAAAAGTGAGGAGACAACTAATGTTTTCCTTTAGCCAAATGTAGTCTCAGATGCAATTCCAGGAAGTCATACCTCTTCCTAAGCCTGAGGTTGCTCCTTCTGTTTCTGGTGTCAGCACAAAGGGAAGTTGTGCCGATCCCTTAGGGCAGAAGCCAGACACGGGTGCATCAGACATGTGTGGGTTTTATGTTGATAATAATCCTTCCTGCCTAGTTTCCCTAGGAAGAGTTTATGAGGGGTTGACAACTTGTACAACGTCCTTTTGGGCAATGATAAGGTGAAGGTGGGTGTTAAGGAAGTTTGAGAGGCTGATGCTCCCATCGTAGTACCCACTGAAGAGGTTCAATTAGTGGGGCAGACCCTTAACACCTTCCTGGCTTGGGCGACACATCTTGTACAACCTTTTTCAGAACATGTATTTCCTTTTTGTTGTGTTTATTATTATTAAAAAGTGATTTGTTACAAATAAAATGTTGACTTTCATTGACTTGTGTTTATTAATTGTGTAGGATAAACAGGGACTAGATGGACCGATGAAACCTGTAGATAGGTCGGAACCTGATGACAATCCCATATACCAGATGACACTAATGATCCCGCATCTTTTCCTTAAGCCTATGCAGGTGTCGTGGGATGCAACTATGTTTGGGGTGTACAATGATAATGTCCCCTTGTACATAAAGCATGAAGATCTTTTTGAAATAGCACATGGTGGCCAATGTCTAAACATCTCTATTATACAAATCTGGATTCTGTAAGTAACTTTAAATTACAATCCATTACCTAGTTAATTATTTTAAATTGATGCATAGTTTACTTTATTTTAACAACAATAGGTATATGAATAAGTTAAGTCTGTGATCGGGGAATGACTCTATGTATGAATTCCTTAAGCCGTAGTCCAAACAGAGATAATCACATTTTGAATCTGATGATTATATTAAGAAATGGATGCAGAATTCACATAGAAATGTCTACCTAGGAGCCTACTTGAATGGGTAAGTAAAACTGAACAAATCAATTTAGATAATGTATGCACTATAATAACTTAATATTCTCCAATGTAGTGGACATTGGCAACTAGTCGTTATATGTCCAAAGGACAATGTTGCCGTCAGGTTCTATTCCTTGCACAATAAGCCTGACAACTACTTGAAATGAATTATTAACATGTCAGTTGTAATTTGTAAGACATTTACTTTATCAATAATATTTGACATCAATATTTTAATTATATAATATGCATGCATATTTCTCTTAACCAGTGCTTTGAAGGGATTGAACGATAATCAAGGAAGTAAATCCAAGGCTACTGCTAAATGAATTCTAGTTAAAGTAAGTCATAAAAAAAACAATGTTTGATGTTTTAAAAATCACATTATTATTATTGTGTGCCCTAATTTTGGGTTAATTTTGAATATTTGAATATCTTATTGAATTTAATGTAATAAGCAAAGAGGAAGCACTGAGTGCGACTATCACGTGATACATTGGATGTCAACGATAGTCCTAAGAGGTTTCAAGGATAATTGGAAAATGGTAATTTTTACTTCAAAACTAATTTCATTTGTTATAATTGTTATTATTTACATTGATTAAGTTATGTTTTATTATATCATGTAGTATTTTACTAAGGCAAGAGCATTGGAACTAGAGAAAATAAAGGCAATTCACATTCAATGGGCAAGATATTTTCAAAGAGTTAAAAATGAAACACTAGGTGTTTAATGGATTTTACAATTGTTGAGTTATGTTTAATTAGCTTAGGTTATAGATGATTTTATGTATTAACATTATTGTTTTCATTACTTTAACTATTTCTTTTAATTGATAGTAATTAGTCAATAATAATATAACATTTTGTACTCCTTAAAAACTGCTTGAAAAATTGCTTGGGCTGGTTCTGTTTTTTAATTTGCAGGTTTGGATAATATTTTAAAAAAATAGTCATGATATAAAAAAATTGCAAAAAAGAACATTTCTTTTAAAAAAATCATTGTGATTCAAAAAACATCATTTTTAAAAAAAAATCGATATTGTGATTCAAAAAACGACATTGATTTTTAGCAAAAACGATGTTGTGATGCATTAACAACATCGATTTTTAGCAAAACTGATATTGTGGTGCACCTCACAACGAATCGATGTTGGTTTTTGCATATTTCATTTTTTTGTTCATTGCTTATTATACGACATCGATTTTCTTAAAAATCGATGTTGTCTAGTGTATTTTAATATCGTTATTCATAACCAATATTAACATTGATACTTTTAACGTCAATAGTTTCAACATCGATTTATAACCGATGTTAAAAGTCCTTAATAATCGATATTAAATGTCTATTTTCTAGTAGTACTCTCGTGTTCCTATTAATTTCTCTTCTCCTTGTATGTCCTTCTCAATTATGGAAGAGGCATTAATAGAGGCTTGCTATAAAAATGGTTGGCGTGCGAAGCATGTGACAAAAATAAAGGTGATTGTGATCAGTTAAACTAACATGCTGCTAATACAGTTTCACTAAGTATTTTTTGAGGTCGGGGCAAGGGAAGATGGTTGTTATGTTTCCTAATTAAAAAAAACAATCAAAACCAAGATTAATTATGTTAATTTAGTTTGGTTAATTTTAGGTAACAACATTGATAATAAAAATATTAAAAGCTTTTTTGTATCAAACTTTTATAATTCTTAAATTAATGAACATATTGATTAAATTAATTTTTAGTACATTAAATTTTGAATTGATTATAAACTTATGTTTTTAAATTGTTATTAAATATAAATTATATAAAAAATAACTCATGTATTAGATGGATAATCCAACTAGTATATATATAAAGGGTCCTAAGTGAGTAAGGACCAAAGGCTCCTCTTGCCTCCCCTGAATCTGTCCCTGGGTGTCAATGATCACATCAGAAGGATGCTAGAGGGAGGATGAATTACCCGAGGCTAAACAACTTTACTTTATTCTCTCTTTGTCATTTTTCGTCTTTATTTAATGAACTCAACTTCATCTCATTTTGAAGTTTGTGTACATAGGTAAACAGACATAATATCCCTAACATAGAGAACATGTTGGCTTCTATTCTTCTAATATCTAACCATGAACCACATGCATGCCCAAAGTGTACATAGGGAAACATAAGAGACACAACACACAACTTTTTGACAGAAAATGGGTAAAAAAATTAATTACCATTTGGGAGTACTTCTTAAAAATATTACCATTTGGAGGTAAGTTGTGTCAGGTGGTACGACTTCTGATTCAGAAGTTGTAAAACTTGCTACAACTTTTTTTTACTGAAGTCGTAAGTTTATTTACAACTTTTAAATTGTAAATATATATGCAACTTAGAAGTCGTAAATATATTTAAGACTTCTGACTTTTTTTGTTTTTTTATTATTTTACGACTTAGAAGTCGTAAGTGTACATATGACTTCTACTTTTTGGCTTTTTTTCTGGTTTTTTGTATTTACGACTTCTGCCTTTTTTTTGCTTTTTGTTAATTATTTTTTACAATTATCATTATGTTAATTAAGCATTTGCCACAATAATATTAATTAATTTTTAACAATTATTTTAGTATTAACAATAGATTATTATTTAAGTAATAAAAGTAGTTAACATGCATTTCATTAAAAGTGTAATGAATATGAAATAAACATTACAAAAAAGTAAAAAAAGTAGAGATAATATTAGTCGTTAACTTTCGTGTATGGACAGGTACGACGATTATGTCTTTCAGTTCTACACATTTTTTTGGCCAAAAAATATATAAAATTAAATAAATAAATAAATATAAAAAAAGTAGTCAAGGAAGTAAGTTTTGTTAGAAAGAAATGATTGAAAGAAGGGAGAGGAGTGTAAGGGAGGTACATGGTAGTTGGGTGGAAAGTTTTGTGAGGATTGTCTCTATATTTATTTTTTGCCTTTATTCAGAAAGCTATTTTTTGTAAGCACTTCAATTGGGTTGATACTGTTCTTGTTATTAGTCAAGGAAAGAAAAGTGTTTAAAAACATGCAGAACAACTCTTCAGGGGCGCTATCATCTTTGTCTTCGCCTGTGAATATGATATCGTCCCTGCAGTGCCACGCACGTGCGAGTTCCACTTGCTCCACCATGACCAATGTCCAAAGAGCTCAAAATAACACCACTATAGCCGCCGCACATAGACTCAAATATGTTATGTAATGACATGCTTCGTCACTATGGTATCACTACTCTAAACACGTAATTTCAATTTTAAATAAAAACTCCATTAATTTGATTATGAAAATGAGGGTAAATTTTTCACGGTAATGCACTCATCAGACAACGTACAAATACGAAAATAAATAAACACAAATATATATAAATCAACCATTATATATATCATTCACATGTCAGAACATAATTAAGTTTTTACATGTATCTAAGCATGGGATTTACATGGCTAGCCAAAAAGAATTAAGGAACCAACTAAGAAAAGTTGATAACAAAACACAACTTTCTCCCAAAAAAAATTTCAACGTTATCACGTCGGCTTGGCGGCTCCAACCAAAAGATCTCCCTCCTACATCACCTAATGCTGCTCATCTGTTCCCACGAACGAAGGTTCGTGATCATCACAGGTACTAACCACACGGTACAAAATTGCACGGTGAGTTTATTGTACAAGATCAACAAACACCAGATGACAATGGTTAGAAATAAATAATAAGAATAAACACAATCATTCTCAATAATCAATCAAATCAACATACACTTAACCAACTAGTCATCAACTTTTTCTATAATTCAAATCAATTATGCTCAAAATGATGCATTCACTTGACTCAACTCTCAAATGTAATGTGGTACCATTCGTCAAGAAATAGCCTAAGCGTGCCCACATGACACTCTCTCTTAGGAAAATGATGCAGTAACTGGTCAAGGTCATCTTGTCATGCATAAGCAACTCCTCTCCCCCCATGGTGATCAGCCTGAGTCTCAAGGGAGTTCCAAACCGAGTGATATGCCCCAAGTACCCGTATTTTTCCTCATGAAAAATCAAAGGTACTTACTGCCACCGTTAATACTATTTCCATGCAATTATGAAGTATGAAACATGGCAACCATCAATGCACTGACCGTGCATAGTTAAAAATTCTAAGCAATACCTTTTCCTCTCCAAGGATGCTTAAAATTCTTAAACCAATCTCCTTCCTTCTCTAGGGATATCCAATATGGACACTGCACCCCCATGTACATACACAACATACATCCATCACAATGACATCATCAACATCAATATCATCTTATCTCAATATCATCATCAACATCATCTCATCACAAACAATTGCATTCCACACACACACACAAATATATATATATATATATATATATATATATATATATATATATATAACACATGCCTGGGATTCACATTCCCCATATCTTTAGACAACACAAATCTCATACATTCACAATCCATAATACCACAAAACTGATATTTTAGGAAAATTCTAAATTAAAGAAGAGAACTATAATATACAAAATAAATTGTTGTCTATTTAAAATTTAATAAAGAAGTAAATAGGAGAACAAATTATAAAAATTTTGGGCAGAATTTTATCTGTAATTAAGACTTTTCCCAAAAATTACAGTCAATACAACAACAAGAACATTTATAGTTTTATCCATCAATAACAAATTTATCGCATCAGATTAGTTTAAAACATAATTTTTCTTGAAAACTAGCATGCAACAGGAACAAACATACAATCCCATAATCGGGTTCCCTGACCTCAATTATGGTATCAAAAGCTTTAAACAAACAATAAAATCCCTTCACCTATATATATATATATATATATATATATATATATTCTCCCGTTAGCTCATCACAACATTGTTTTGAGATCTCTTAGGTTCACGTCCGATAGTCTAAACACAGAGTTCTATATGAAAATACAATGAACACACTTCAAATAACCGAGAGGGGGGGTGAATTGGTTAAAGC
The DNA here is from genome assembly GCA_007407185.1 of Glycine tomentella. Taxonomy (NCBI): domain Eukaryota; kingdom Viridiplantae; phylum Streptophyta; class Magnoliopsida; order Fabales; family Fabaceae; genus Glycine; species Glycine tomentella. Next base: position 168,070 of record PYAF01002195.1, on the reverse strand, counting down.
AGTCTTTTAAAACTTTCTTTAAAAAAATTTGCGGAATTAACACTTGGATCATATCACTCAATCACCCTTAATGAAAATCAAAAGTTTTCTTTCAATCAAGATACACCTTGGAATGTATGTAATGTCTGAACTACTTTTTGTTGATTGTACTGGTTCACCTCACTAACATGGAGGCTACATCCAGTGTCTTCCAACCAACACTAGGTTAGAGTTTTCAAAAAATCAAAAGTATTCTTTTACATGAAATTACAAGTGATCTTTTTTTATCAACCCTTGATAAAGAAACTGAATTCTAAAACACTATTAGAAAACAAATCACAAAGAACCTGAGAACCCTACTCAGATCTTTATCCCTAGAGAACACTACTCTAGAAAGCTTGAAAGAGACTGTATGATTTTCACCTCAGAATTTGTAGACAGAAATTCTAAAAGAAAAGGTTCAAGTACTACACAACATGTGATAACCCTAAGTTATGGCATGGTTGTCGCGCGGGGATTCACATCAGAAAACCTGATTTTTGGTGTGGCGCTGACAGCGCCAGACTCATTGACTGTGACGCTGATAGCGCCAGGACGGCGCTGATGGCGCCAGGACGGCGCTGATGGCGCCAGAGGTTCGGCCAGTTCACACTGAGGGTGTGGCCATGGCGCTGATAGCGTGGGTTATCCGAGAGGTTGGCGCGGATGGCGTCAAGGGCCGCGCGGATCGCGCCACAAGTGCCCTGGAAAACCAAATTTCTCTGGATTTTCACGCGGACAGCGCCAGAGGTGGCGCTGGTGGCGCCAAAGGTCTCGAAAGGTTCACGCGATTAGCGCGGGGATGGCGCTGATAGCGCCAGAGCACCGCCATTGTGGCGCGGATCGCGCCAGACCTCGGGCAGGTTGAGTATATAAAGGGCAGAACGCAAAAATGGAGAGGGAAAAAGCTTTTCTTCTTCCCTGGACCTCCAACCTCCATTAATGGACGTTTCAAGCTTCCTAGTACCTTATATACTAGCCTAAACACCTTCCTGTGACCTAGAAACTAGTTTTAACCGATTAAAAGTGAAAATCCTTCATCAATTTCCTAGAATTGAGCAAAATCCTTTTCCTCAAAGAAAACTCAGAAAACTTGAGTGGGCAAGGACTCATAGCTTGGGAGAAGGACATTAGAGCTTGAGGAAGCTGTCCTGTAGTCATTTGAGTCACCACTGAGGTAAGGAACCTGAGTTCTCTTGCTTCTCTGTGAATTTGGGATTTTCTGAGGAATGTGACCCACAGTGAGATAGGGCTAGAATTGGCCCAGAGTCCTGTAGGGAAACTTACTCAGGACGATGTAATGCTGAAGGATTAGCTTTCAGTTTTTGATTCTGATGATTTTGAATGTTGGCTC
>PYAF01002195.1:153536-166598 GCA_007407185.1 Glycine tomentella | reverse complement strand
AGCTCCGCCAGGCATTGAGGAGCTCTGCCTCCTGTCATAGATCTGATTGTGATGATGATTATGTTATGTTGAGGCCAGTGGGCCATGTATGAGATGTATATACCTGTTTATGTGCTGTGAATCTGTGGGCCAGGGTGGGAATGATTTCCCAAGGACCCTGAGCTTACTGAGATATGTTATCTCACCCCGTGTGGGGCTTCTATGATTTCAGGTGATATTACTGGCAGAGAAGAGCAGTCTCAAGGCAGGAGGCCCAGTTGAGACTAGGCTGCTTGATGTAGGAGCTGGGAGGCTCTTTTTGGTTTTATTTTGATGTATAGTTCTGTACTCCCTCATGGAGGGCTGATATTCTTTTGTACCACCACGGAATGTGTGGTGTGGACTATGGTCAGTGATATGTATATGTACAAACTTTGTTATATATGATACGTACCATTTCCCTGAGTATAAGTGTCTTATATCTGTTATCTGCCTGTATAATTTAGTTGTATGGCTTTGGGATATATGATTTGAGAAACTGGATCAGCGTGTGATTGTATTGTACTTTACAGTTTTGTTATTCCATACATAATGAATCAAGAAAAATGATTCTATGCTTCCGCTGAGTATTATTTTTATGTTGACTAAGCGCTAAACTGATATTATTAATGTTAACGCACCGGAGGCCTACGGGGTGTTACACAACATGTCATCCTTAACGAATGATTGAATGAATGAATCAAGTTACCAATCAATCCAGGTTGTATGAATGTCAATGCATAGACTTATCTTTCTTGAAAACTCTTTTTATCACAGACATATCATTTCTAAAGCCAATAACCTTTTGATCTCACACAAGATGTGTCTCTCTTAGTAAATTAGTATCTTGCTCTTTTGAATGCCCTTAGAACTCTTTGTAAATCTCAATCTCAAAGGATAGATCGTTCTTTTTGTTCTTGTCACTTTTTAAAGTGCAGACCCATAAAACTTTAAATAGAAAACTGATTTAACAGAATGTAATCGATTAATCCGTTAATGTAATCGATTAATCCGTTAAGGTAATCGATTAATCCATAAGATAATTGATTAATTTGTTCTTGAGCTTTCTGGAAAATCTTCCAGAACAAGATAATCGATTAATACCTGATGTAATTGATTAAAGTAGTCAATGATATGTGAAAGTAAGCTTTGATAATCGATTACAGAAGACTGGTAATAGATTAAAGAAGACAGGGTCAGTGAGAATTAAGCCTATGTAATTGATTACATAAGAATGGTAATCGATTAAAGCAGCCAGACTATTTTCCAAATAAGTCTTGGTAATCGATTACAGATGAGTGGTAATCCATTAAAGCAGGCATGCTTAATTCGTAAACTACACTTGGTAATCGATTACAAAAGAGTGGTAATCGATTAAAGTGTTCTTCATGACTTTTCCGTAAATAAACACAAACATGTAATCGATTACATAAGAATGGTAATAGATTAAAGCAGTGCACAATCTGATTTTTCCAAAGCATAAGCCATGAGATTTTCTTTTCAAATGCAAACATTTAATCCTATTTAGTAGATATGAATGCATGTAATATGAATTATGCAAATGTAATGCAAGGATCACTAGGCAATGTACTTGAACCACTTAGACAAATTACAAATGCCTTCAATTTGATTGGGCATGTAAAAAGCTAAAACTTCAAACCAAATACTTCAGCCTTGCTTTGATAAACTAACAGCTCCAACTCCCAACTCCCCTTGTATCTAACAATCTCCCCCTTTTTGGCTTTGGACATGCCAAATTTAAATCAAATTTAATTGATCATTTATTTAGCTTTTAACTTTCTTGAGGGATGAAAGGCAGTAATGAGCATTATGCTTATCAACCTGAAACAAATTAGCCTCTTGCCAAGAATAAGTATCAAGTATATTGATTGTTAAGTATCTATGCATTTCATAACAATTTGCTCCCCCTACTCAGACATTTTTACATTTGTTAAACAAAAAACAGAGCATCAGCATTAATCATTAATCAATCATCAGTTATTTTATCAATTATTTGATTATTTCTCCCTTTAATTGGCTGATTAAAGACAAAAATCAATACATAAATAGAGGTAAGAAGAATATCAATTAGTAAAATAAACTTCATTTCATAAATGGAAATAACTTAGTACATTAATCATAAAACAAAACATAAGTAATTGAAACAAACATAAACTAAAACAAAACCTAAGTAAACCATAGCAAGAAAATATGAAAAGCTAGCTAAGTTTGTCAAAATCATACAGAACAAGCCTAGCTTCTATATTTTCTAGCCTAGTCTTCATTTCTTCCAAAGATGAATTAGTCTCAGCCCTATGTTCATGATGAAGAGAGAGTAATGCATCCATCTTTAGAACCATAAGTGATTCAAATGAAGAGTATTGGTGAGCAGCACCTTCTTTAGCTTCAGCTTCCTCATCGTCATCCCCTTCTACTTTAGCAGCACCTTTAGCTTGTTGCAGTTGACCAACCATTTGTCACCCTTGTGGTGTTTTTGTCAAACCAAGCTTTTGCAGATGCTTGGTTTTGATGAGACTAACAATATCAGTGGTATTGTCAACAATCTCATTAGAGACATCGATATGAAAGTAATCAATAAACCTAGAGATTAATACAACATATGGAAAATTATAGCTGATCAACCTATTAGCCTTCAGCATAGTCTCAACAAACACAAGTGGCCAATTGATTTGAGTAGAGGACTTGATGCCATACACAAGTTGTAGGTCATCATCAGTGGCTTGTGCATGATTTGTAGATCTAGGAGTGAGGATATAGTGAAGAAGCCTGCCTTCACAAGTCATACTTCCTACTCCAAGTCTCAGCTTCAGCCTTGCTTGAGGATCTTGAAGCATCCTTCTATAGGTGTCAATCCTACTATACCCATCTTCTTCAAATCTCCCGACTCCTTCGAAATAAATGCTTGCTACAGCATTCCAATCCTCATCATCAATAACCACGGGAACACCCTTCACTTGAGAGCGAATTACCCCATCCATGCTTGCCTTCATACAGGTGTAAAACACTTCATCAACTCAGGGTAAAAGGTACCCTTAAGCTCTACAAATTTCTTCAATCCCTGAATTTCAAGAAGGTCAGGGAATTGAAATCCTTCCTTGACAAACCAGTCAAGGTTCAGATATTTAGGAGGCCTGATAAGTTTGGTGGCATTGAACTGGGTATAGGTGATTCTATCCTTCTCTTCAAGGAACCATGAATTCAATTTGTTCCTTGAGGATTTGGATGACTCTCTAGCCTTTCTTTTTTCAGATTTAACTCTTTTAGAGGTAGACATGATGTAGGAAAGGTGTTTCAAAATCTGGGCTAGAAGAAGAATGGAAGAAGGCTAAGAAAACTCAATGAGCAAGCTTGAAGAGAAAATGAATTCAGGTGTGAATTTCTCTCTTCGGAAAAGCTGAATTTATAGAAAAAATTTGTGCTCAAGTTTGAATTTTAAATGTTATAACTGTTTTCACACGTTCCTAGGCCATAACTCCTCAGTTACAAATTCAAATTTTGAATTTTAAATGAGATATGACAGTTTAGATTTTCAAAAAATCTACAGAGTTCCAGAAACTTCCATAAGTAATCGATTATAGAAGCAACATAATCAATTATTTCTTTCTTCATAAAGACAAATAACAGAACAGTAATCAATTACTCCGTGAAGTAATCGATTAAGACAGATAACATTTGAATCAGAGGAGAGTTTTTAGTGAAGTGTAATAAATTATTTCGTTAATGTAATCGATTGAAACAGAGAATATTTGAATGAGAGAAGGGTTTCCTTTGAACTGTAATCGATTATTTCGTTAGTGTAATCGATTAAGACAGAGCGAAACAGAAATTAGAATTTAATTTTTTTTGAAATGTAATCGATTATTTCGATGGTGTAATCGATTACATATCACAGAAAATGACTCTAAATCAAGGTTAATCATCAAATAATTGATTATTCCGAGGCGTAATCGATTAAATCGGGGCATTATGCAGAATGAACAATAGATATGCATTCAACTTTGGATTTTTAGCACATGTGATGATTTTGCTAGATGACATGTAATATCATACAGATTAATCACATAACAAGCAAGCTATGATATATTAGATTCATCAAGAATTCCTAACATATTTCTAAGTGTATAGAATCTATCTCTTGCTAAGGGTTTAGTGATAATATCAGCTAGTTGATTATTTGTTTCAACAAACTCAATTTTAATATTACCCTTTTGAATGTGATCTCTGAGAAAGTGATTTCTGATCTCAATGTGTTAGGTCCTTGAGTGCATTATTGGATTTTTAGATATGTTGATGGCACTTGTGTTGCCATACTACAAGGGAATTTCTTGTAGCTCAACACCAAAGTCTTGTAGTTGTTGCTTCAACCAGAGACTTTGTGCACAACAACTTCTAGCAGAAATATATTTAGCTTTAGTAGTAGAAGGACTACACAAGATTGTTTCTTGCAATGCCAAGAAATCAGAGAGCTTCCCAACAAGTGGCATGTACCACTAGTACTCTTCCTATCCAATTTGCACCCTGCAAAATCTGAATCAGAATATCTAATTATACTAATAGATGTACCTTTAGGATACCATAATCCAACTCTTGGTGTGGATTTGAGATATTTGAGTATCCTTTTTATGGTAGTAAGATGAGATTCCTTGGGATTTGCTTGGTATCTTACACATAAGCAAACACTTAGTATTATATCCGGTCTACTTACAGTTAAGTATAACAAGGATCCAATCATTCGTCTATATTTTGACTCATCAACACTTTTTCCTTTTTCATCTAAGTCAAGATATGTTGATGTAGCCATAGGAGTTGCAACATCTTTGCTCTTCTCCATATCAAATTTTTTAATCATTTCCAAACAGTACTTTGATTAGCTAAGAAATGTTTCATTATTCATTTGCTTCACTTGAAGTCCAAGAAAGAATGTCAATTCTCCCATCATAGATATCTCAAACTCACTCTGCATAGAGATAGAAAATTCTTTGCACATAGACTGATTAGATGAACCAAATATAATATCATCTACATAAACTTGAACTAACAAAATATCATTGCCTTTTTTCTTGATGAATAATGGTTTGTCCACTTGTCCTCTCATGAAAGATTGGTCAATAAGAAATTTGCTCAATCTTTCATACCAAGACATTGGAGCTTGTTTCAAACCATACAATGCTTTTCTCAGTTTAAAAATATGCTTTGGATGTTTAATGTCAATGAATCCAGGAGGTTGATCAACATATATCTCTTCCTCAATATAGCCATTTAAAAATGTACTTTTAACATCCATTTGAAACAATTTAAAACCCATTAAACATGCATAAGCAAGCAGCAACCTAATGGCCTCCAATCTAGCAACTGGAGCATATGTTTCATCATAATCAATGTCTTCCTCTTGGTTGTAACCTTTAGCAACCAATCTGGCCTTGTTCCTTATGATCATACCACTTTCATCAAGTTTGTTTCTAAAAACCCACTTGGTGCCAATAGGTTTGTGAGAAGAGGGTCTAGGAACTAATTCCCAAACTTCATTTCTCTTAAATTGTTTTAATTCATCATGCATGACCATCATCCAATGTTCATCAAGTAAAGCTTAGTCAATGCTTTTTGGTTCAATTTGTGAGACAAATGTCATTGTACAACAAAGATTTCTTAAAGAGGATCTAGTAGAAACTCCCTTTGATACTTTCGCAATAATATTGTTAAGGGAAAGATCTTTAGTAGTTCTCCAATCCTTGTGCTCTTGTATAGGTGTTGACTGTTCCACTTTATCATTTGAATCAAGTTTAAGCTTTTCATTAAATTGCATAACATCTTCTACTGGTCCTACATCATTATCACATTCTTTTTCCTCCTTAGAGGTGTTAGACTCATCACATATAACATGCACTGGTTCTTCTACACACAATGTTCTTTTGTTAAAGATTATATATGCTTTGCTTTGTAATGAATAACCAAGAAAAGTACCTTCATCAGCGTTAGCATCAAATTTGCCAAGAGAATCTTTACCATTATTTAAAACAAAACATTTGCAGCCAAATGCTTTTAAGTGTGAAATGTTTGGCTTCCTTCCTTTGTACAACTCATAAGGGGTTTTCTTCAAAAGAGGCCTTATGAGTAGTCTATTCAAGGTGTAGCAAACAGTATTCACTACATCAGCCCAAATTTTTTTTTGGCAAGTTTGTTTCACTAAGAAGAGTTCTAGCACATTCTTCAAGGGATCTATTTTTCCTTTCCACAACACCATTTTCTTGAGGTGTTCTTAGAGCAGAAAAATTGTGGTTGATTCTATATTCCTCGCAGAATTTTTCAAAATTTTCAGTTTGGAATTCACCACCACTATCACTTCTTATTGAAACAATATTACAAGCTTTTTCATTTTGAATAGTCTTGGCTAATTTTCTAAATGTTGTGAATGCATCATTCTTAGATCTTATAAACAAAGTTCATGTGTATCTAGAGTAATCATCAATAATGACAAGCCCATAGTAATTACCCCCTAAGCTCATGGTTTTAGAAGGACCAAATAAGTCCATATGCAATAATTCAAGGGGTTTAGTAGTAGAAACAACATTTTTGCTTTGAAAAGAATTTTTTGTTTGTTTCCCCTTTTGACAAGCATCACATATTTTATCCTTCTCGAATTTGAGCTTAGGTAAGCCAATGACTAAGTCTTTTCTTATGAGCTTATTCATATGATGCATGTTTAAGTGACTTGCCCTCCTATGTCATAACCATGTATTATTAGTTTTACTGATTAGGCAACTAGTGTTGTGAATTAATGCATGCTTAATGGAAAGTACATATATGTTACCCTTTCTGTTACCAACATGTATAACCTTACCATTTTGACTATCACAGATCAAACAACAGTTATTGTTGAAGGAAACATTGAACCCTTTATCACATAGTTGGCTTATGCTTAAGAGGTTATGTTTCAATCCTTCAACATATAGAACATTTCTGATCATAGTCTTAAGGTTGTCTCCTATGTTTCCTTCTCCAACTATTTTCCCTTTGTTATTGTCACCATAAGTGATAAATCATCTTTTAGTTTGACATTTGTAAGCATGGATATGTCATCTGTCATGTGTCTAAAGCATCCGCTATAAAGATACCATAGTGATGATTTTTTTCTAAGACACGCCTGCAAAATTCAAATCAAGTGGCAAAGAAAGGTACCCAATTAAGGTTGGGTCCATAGGGGTTAGCTATTTTCTTTTTCTTTGGTACCCATATGCATTCTCTATTAGGAACATAATATTTTATAGCAAAACACTTATAAGATGTATGCCCTCTCTTCATGCAATAGTTACAAGTTACAACTTTTGATGATTTTCCAAAGTAAGTATTTTGATTAAACTTTGATTTATAAAAGCTCCTTTGATTCTTCTGTTTTGGTGGTACAAATATGGTTTTTCCAATAGGTTTTGAACCTTGTTTGTAACCCAAACCAAAAGTATCTTCGGCATATTTTTGCACACTTAATATTTCAGCTAAGTTGCATTTTCCTTTATAAAGCTTTTTCAAAAGATCAATCAAGTAGCTATTTTTAGAAAGTAGTAACATGTACTTTTCTCCTTGACTTCTTTTGAAATCATCAAACTCTTCTTGTAACACTTTGCATTTTTCTACCTTAGAAGAGGAAGAGGGACATATACACCCATTGGCCTTGTAACTTGAAAGAAGTTTTTCATTTTCTTCTTTCAATTTACAAAGTTGTGCCATCTTAGATCTCCTTTTAGCTTATTATTTGATTTTGCTAGTCTTTGAGCCTCATCATGCATATCACGAAAAGCATCAACAATTAGATCATATTCATAATTTACCTCAGATTCAGCACTAGAGAATTCTTCATCATCACTTATAGTTGAAGTGAGACAAAACTGCTAATTGACATAATTCTTCAGTTGTGCATAATTGGCATATTTTCGTACATAGCAAATACAAAACTGCTAATTTAAAAGATGATCACTCCCTCTTGAATTTGCTATTTTCGACCCAGTGCTGATCACTCCCTTCCCCATGTGATCTCCTTGTGTTATATGCACCTTTCCAATTTTACACCCTCAAAACAAATCAACATAACAAAGATAGGTAACTAATTTTTTCAATCTCATATGAAAAAAGACACGCTTACCTGTTGGGGGCGTTGTAACCAGGAGGCACACGGAAGACATCACTGTCTATTGGCATATCCAATTACAAATAATCATTTCTAACAAAATCACTGGTCTTTCCAGCCATACAGAAGCATATTTCTCCAGTGTTAAGAATGAAAGACCATGCAACAAGTAGGAAAGCACTAACAACCCCCAGCCAATTCAATCCCATGATTGCCATCTCTTCTCTGTTGATTCGAATCCCACTGGCTACTACACTATACTAAGATACTATTACATAACCATAATCACATGTGTTGTGCGATTATGGCAAGTGCACCGATCGTTTACAAGTAATAAAGTTACGTAAGTAGAGTATCGTTCTCCACAGGGATTGGGGTGATTTTCACAGCAATGTTAACCAATATGATTGAAATAGAAAACAGAAATTACGCAGAAAAGTGTTGTTGATTGAATTGGTTGATTGTATAATTAAAAGACAAGAGTTAAAGAAATATGCAGTAAATTGATTTAGGGAAAATACCAATGGACGATTAATTGTAGTCAGGCACAATCCCTTCTGATTCCTCCTCTTTTACTTGACTGGTTTGTTAAATTCATGTGCACATATGATAAATCTCTTCTATATTCGTGAAACCTAGACAACTAGCGATTCAGCCCTTTAATTTGATCAAGAACCCTAAGCCTTTATGAATTCTGTCACATTAAGCATTTAGAGAATATATCATATGGGTTCCTGTTGTGATTGTTCAGAGAATAAGTCTTCCCTAGATTAGTTAATCCCTAATTCCTTAGTGAATTAACCCTTTAACCTGAATTGAAAACCTAATTCCTTAGTGAAATCTATCAGTTTAAGCATTCAAAAGATCGTATTATAAATTCTGCACTCATGCATCCCTATTCCTAGGTGATAAACAAGTGTTATTCTTAACAGGTCAGAAATTAGAACCCCAACGTTCCCATTGCGAATCCTAACCCTAATTACTTAATTGAAGTGATCAATTTCAAATAAGAATAAGAATGAAGAGCAGATAAGAATAAAATAATCAAAACATATATTTATTTCAATACCAGTCAATCACAGAGGAGTTCTCATCAGTTCATGGCCTTCCTACAATAAAGAGTTTAGCCTGCCATAGGCCTCAAGAACACAAAAGCTGTTGATTGATTCATAATTCTGTTGCAATTCTTGCTTTGATTCTTGATTTCTAGGGTTTTGGATTGTAAGAATATGAAGAAAGATGCTAATGGCTGCTCCTAGATCTCCCTCACTCAGTCAGAGGCTTAATATTTATAAAAATCATCTAATTGTAGTAACAAAGCTTAATCCTTATCAGAAATTCGAACAAATAACTTAAAACAGGAAACAAGATCTTAATGGCACGATCCGCGCGGATTCCCGCGCTGATAGCGTGGCACTCTCGAATATCCGGCGCTGATAGCGTGGCACTCCACGCTGATCGTGTGGAGTGCTCGAGCTAGAAGCCTGTCTTCAGACAACTGACGCGGGTGGCGCGGATACTGGCGCGAGTCGCGCGGTGCTTCGAATAAATGGCGCTACTGGCGTGGATACTGGCACGATCCGCGCCAGACCAAAATCTTGCTTTTCTTCTTTCTTTGCTCTTGAACTCCTCTTTTTGGCCTGCAATTGCTTAAATAGTATTGAGTAGGATTAAAAACAATAAATTAACAAATTTATTTAATTCTAAACTAATTTCCTAAATATTAGACTAAAATAAAACCTAAAACTATATTAAAAACAAGATGTGTTTGCAGCACATCAAACAATTCCCAGATTTGAAAGTTGTTGTCCCTAGCAACGGAAAGAATTCCAAACTTAAGCAAAATTAACAATCAAACACAACCACATGCTACAATCCTAGAATTATCATGATATGTATGATCAATCCAGCCAAAGCCTCTATGATACCTTCAATGCTGTCAAAATAAGAAAGTACTTGAGTATCCCCCACAGATATGTGTTTAATCACTCATTCACTCAAGTGTATCAGGTTATAATTACCCTCTTACTCAACATAATCACAGCATTACCATAGGCTTGAATATATTCTCAATAATTGTAAGCATAACTTGATCAAAAGGTCTTTAAGGCTTGTAACGTGGCTGGGCTAAGGGTAGGAATTATTTGGAAAAGTAGCTCAATCAGAGGCTAGTTCCAGTTCCTTAAGTCCAACTTTGTGTGGTCTTCCAAGCTCTTTGTCCTTTTTTTTTTTTTCAAACCGGTACTTTTATTCAACCTTTTATTCTAAACGTAAAATAGTAAAATACTGACTTTCTTTTTGAATTTTCAGATTTTTTTTTATATATAATTAAAACATATTTGCAATTAAAAATAATAGATACTGTAGCTTCTCAAATTTTCCAGCTGATAGATTCATGATTCTTCAATTCTTTTCTTCTCATTCAATTGATTTCTCTTATTTTCCTTCATTCCTTGGTGACTAATACCTTGCTGTCATGGACTTATCTCACCTTCTCTAGCCTCAGAGGGTTTAGTCATATGGATATGGCTTGATTCGGGTAATTGAAATGAAAGGCTTAGGCTCAAAATTCAGGTGCAAAGGAAAAAATAACTTAAGGTAGTCAATCTGGCCCTGGTTTCCAAAAAAAAATGTGCCTTAATCATCTCAAGTCACACCTGCATCCAGAGAAACAATTCAAGTTCTAGAATACCATGAAAAATGGAATCTCTCGGAAGAAAATTTACCGTGTTTGGCTCAAACCTTACAGGTGTTGTACTCAAGTCAATCTCAATCAACTGCATATCAAGTGTCATTTCAACTTTCAACATGAGTTTCACATACCATCAATCAAACTCTAATCATGCATCATGCAGTCCATGTTGTATCTTATTTCATCAAGCTTAATCAGAGAAATCTGTCCATCATTAAGTTCATTTGCTTTCTTAATCTGAAAAATTTTTGTGTGCTACTTATTTTTAGAAAAATTTTGAAAAGGGTTCCATTAGACGTCATTTGTTTCTTTGATTGTGATTTGCAAATAATGCGTAACGACCATTCCCAGATTTATATGTTGCTGTCCCCAGCAACCACAAACAAGGTCACAGTGCTTGGAAAAATTTGGAGCATTATTCGTAAGATCGCATTCAATCCAAACATTGATCTAAACAGATTTATTTGAAAAATATAAACTATAAACTGTATCATATATATAAAACTAAGTGTGCAGAATATAATGTAAAAGTGTGCATAAGGTAATAATAATGCAGAATCATAAATCTATACACTAAAGAAAACAGAAACATAAACAGTATCATAAACTAAAACAGAAACATAAACAAAGTGTCCTGATCACTCGGCTGCATCTCTGCCCTCTGCAGTCACATCAGCATCTGTATGCTCAGAAATCAAGGGCTGAGTGACCGCTGTGTCTGCATCAGAAGTCTAGTCAATCGGATCAGTGGCTGCAGGAGCTGCTGGTGTAACTGGTGATGGTGGAATCTGATACTTCGATGGATGGATGCCTAGGTGTCTGCACACCGCCTCCCACATGCGTGTCTGCTGAGCTATCTGAGTGCTCTGGAACTCCATCTGAGCTCTAACCAACTCCTGAAAAGCTATGAGGCTCGGTGAGTCCTCATAGAGTGGAGTGCGTGTAGGGGCTGTAGAAGGGGGTGGCATAGATGATGACGATGGTGCTGCTACTAGTGGTGGCTGGGCTGGCTGGGGTCATCTGGAACTGGTATACCTCGGGGGGAACGAGCGGCGATCTCCTCAGGTCCGAGCTTAGATGCTCGAAGGACCTGCTCGTCTGCAGCGGTCTCCATGGCATCCAAGTATGTCTGAAGACTCATGATAGTAGAGATCGGGACGTCCATGGGCTCATCATCAGCAATGTGCACGCCGGCTTGGCGACATAGATGGAGAATCAAAGAAGAATGCGCCAGCCAGGACTTGTTGCTAGCATCCTGAATCATACGGAGAATACGGTTAGCAAGAATGTTAGAAATGCGGAGGTTACCTTCACTACGGAGAATGTATAGGAGAATCGCCCGCTCCACGTTCACATCAGTCATATTAGTGGATGGAATGACTGTGTGATTCACAAACTGATGCCAGAATGCGGCGTCTCCGACCAAACCATGTTTCCGCAATTTCTTCGGTATGTAATCGAGCCCAGGCTTGGGCTTCCAAGCTGTGTAGAGGCCTGTAATGGCCCGGCGGATAGTGGTGGCATGCTGAGGGACCTCTTCTCTGTATAATTTAGTCAGGGCATCTGGCTGCATAGCGAAGAAGAGGTGACTGAAGGCACATCGCTGGAATGGGTCGTAGTGGGTATCTAGCAAGCGCTCGATGGCCTTCTCGTCAAATGAGACTTGAACTCCCCTAACCCAAGAAAGGAAGCTCCTTGCCACTGTGGATGGATCCACATTAGCGAGGAATTCCTTCAAAATCATGCTAGAGCTGGGTTCTGGGAAGCTAACAAGCCTTTGCCACTGGCGGCGAATGATGACTTCTCGGACCGGGTTGTCCTCTGGTAGCGCCTCCCACAAAATCCTCTTTTCGAAAATAATCTTCTTTGGAAGGTACCAAGAATCAAACTTCTCTTGGCACTCCGCTGTTCTGAACCGGCCCTCATCAAAATTGGCTACCCGGGCTCGCTTCCTGCTTCCTTCACCTGCAACTTTCTTCTTTCCCTTAGCTATCTGTTTTCCCTGAAATTCAGAAAAGGAATTCACATATATATTTATCCATCAGCATATAATTCCCAGATTTGGTTCTTTATGATAATCAGCACATATATCAAATAGTAAGATGTAGGCACAAGGTGTGGCATGATTAATTGAAGTACCTGTAATGGTAAATACATTCACATACAAGCAATAGGTACCAATAACCAATATAGTTCCTCAGAGAGCATCAAT
>PYAF01002195.1:124446-148134 GCA_007407185.1 Glycine tomentella | reverse complement strand
CTGTTGCAATTCTTGCTTTGATTCTTGATTTCTAGGGTTTTGGATTGTAAGAATATGAAGAAAGATGCTAATGGCTGCTCCTAGATCTCCCTCACTCAGTCAGAGGCTTAATATTTATAAAAATCATCTAATTGTAGTAACAAAGCTTAATCCTTATCAGAAATTCGAACAGATAACTTAAAACAGGAAACAAGATCTTAATGGCGCGATCCGTGCGGATTCCCGCGCTGATAGCGTGGCACTCTCGAATATCCGGCGCTGATAGCGTGGCACTCCACGCTGATCGTGTGGAGTGCTCGAGCTAGAAGCCTGTCTTCAGACAACTGACGCGGGTGGCGCGGATACTGGCGCGAGTCGCGCGGTGCTTCGAATAAATGGCGCTACTGGCGCGGATACAGGCGCGATCCGCGCCAGACCAAAATCTTGCTTTTCTTCTTTCTTTACTCTTGAACTCCTCTTTTTGGCCTGCAATTGCTTAAATAGTATTGAGTAGGATTAAAAACAATAAATTAACAAATTTATTTAATTCTAAACTAATTTCCTAAATATTAGACTAAAATAAAACCTAAAACTATATTAAAAACAAGATGTGTTTGCAACACATCAACATGCAAAAGAAGTTTTGTTAGCAGAACAGAGTGATGGAATATTCATCTTGGTTCGCATATGCTTGTGCTAATTACCAAGCATTAAAACACGCAGCGCTGGATATAAATCAATAAAATAGAAAACAATAAGAAATCAATCAGTGAAAAAAACAATGAAATAGAAAACAAAATATAAATCAATATATAAAATCAAAATTGAAACAACAATCAACGAAAAAATGAAACACAAATTATTGATCTCTGAGATGGGAAGAGAGATGAACCTGTTATGACTACCATGCGTGAGAGAGAGATTGCTCTGAACCACCGTGAGCAAGGGTTGCAAGCTGAACCAGCATCGAGCGAGAGTCAGAGAGAGTTGCGAGCAAGAGAGTGGGAGCTAGGGTCACGAGCTAGAGAAAGATCAACAACACCGGGGTGGAGCTCTGTTCCTTCTGTGCTTTACAAGTGCTTAGAAAGATCAACAACGTACACCACCACCAGCTTCTTCCAAGAAGCCATAACCATCTCTCACACACACACACAAATACACTTGGCCTCCGACGATGGCCATGGCGGAGGAGAGAGATCCATAGTGTGGGGAGTGCACTCTCGCCACTTCTTGGAAACCCTAAAGAGGGAGTAGAGCGTTAGAGAACTGAACGTAATAATGTAGAGGGATCCAGACATTTTTAAAAAAATGCAAAACCATTTAAGACGGTTTTCGAAAAATCGTCTTAGAATCACAGCTTTCAAATACGGTCTTCTAAAACCCGTCCTAGAATGGTATTTTCTAAGACAGTTTTTTCAGAACCGTCTTAGAATTACGATATTTATTTACAAAAATGTCACCGCGTTTCTTTCTAAGACGGTTCTTGATCAACCGACCTTAAATCACTATCGTAAAAAGGGCTTTTTTTAGTAGTGAATTTTTATGGATAATTGTTACCTTTTTAAATGTAAAATTATAATGTTATTAGTACCCCAGTCGGTGAATAAATATTATTAGGTGGTCATGGATTATAAGGTCCCTAATTAATCATTACATGACATGTAATAGAGGGATATTAATTTTTTTTAAAACAAAATTGAAAATTTTAAATATATATCAAGTAGAGATTGATTAAGACTATAGACACTCACTGGTCTTGAGCTACCTAATATTTTTTTGTAAGTGTGTCCACCGTTTTTGATCTTTGGATTAGTAATTTAAGTATATATTATGACTTCAATTTGAATGCTTGATTAGATTAGTGTAATTTTATAATGACATTTAAAACACTAATTTCTTTTGAGGTTGGCATACCGTTCCACAATTTTGAATTGCATGGGGGTATACATTACCATTAGCAAGAAAAGAGTCTCGCACGTTGCCATTATCTCATTTTTCTTTCTGTCTCGTTGTATGGTTCTGCTGATCGGAGAGGATCCATATCTACTAATTATCCATAAGTTTTCATATATACTTTCATATAGGTTGCTACTCTTGGAGAAGGTGTAACTTTGGAGGCTCGCCTTTGAACAAGGCAAGTTTAGCATTGAGACGAGTTGTATGATGCAAGCCCCCCTCCCAAACAAATGACTCAATTACAACATAAATTCGGATCTCTTCTCAAGTACCACGATAATGTCATGTTAATTAATAGAGAAAAAGAGAATTAAGAAAAAGTAATGGACCCTACTCAAATAATGATCACTACTACAAAAGCAGTATTCCAAGACGGTTCTAAACCGCAAACAAAGACGGTTGAAGAATCGTCTTTGTATCCAACGTCGTTAAAAGTAAGACATTCAAAGACGGTTACTAAACCGTCTTGGTAAGTAACGATTCTAAGACGATTCTCCCATTGAATCGTCTTAGAAGGTGTTGAAAAAATAAAAATAAAATAAAAATCGTACATTCTAAGATGATTCTAAGGTTAAATTGTCTTAGAATGTGGCCATTCTAAGACGGTTGTACCTTAGAACCGTCTTAGAATGAATGTGTTAAAAAAAAAAAAGTGATTCTAAGACGGTTCTTAGGTATAACCGTCTTAGAATATGACTATTCTAAGATGGTTATACCCTAGAACCATTTTAGAATCACTGTGTTAAAATAAAATAAAAAATAAAAACAGTGATTCTAAGACGATTTTCGTGTATAACCGTCTTAAAATATCACCTTTCAAAGACGGTTATTCCTTTGAACCGTCTTAGAATCACTGTGTTAAAATAAAAAAATATTAAATAAAAATGGGATTAGTTTAAATTTTGATTTTAATCTTACTTTTTTAAAAGAAATATTAAATAAATAATAATATTTATAATAAAATAATTTTAAAAGCATCAACTTATGTCATATAATTTAAAGAAATAACACTATTGCAGTAGTATATATATTATGCAAATGGATGACTTTTTAAGACAAAAATACTAGATTTCTATGCCATTACCACCCCCAGAGAATAAGGAAGGGAACTATGTTTCTGATAATATTATAATGATGATATTAAAGTCAGGGAAAAAGCTCGTCTGAAGTGTTAATTATTAGCATATCATATTCTAGGGAAATAATACACTATATCCTTGGGCCCCTTTAATTAAGGAATAAGCTTAGAATTCTAACTTGTTGAGATAAAATTAAGGTCTTAAAACCCAATGACAAAGAGTGCTACCGAGAACTTACCCCTCATAGGCACTGCCTGCGGATTTGTTTTTGGAGCAGTGCTGTGAGCAACCACCAAGAACTTAAAAGAAATATACTCAATTTTTATGAATTCATTAAGATAGAAAACCAAAAAGTTTATAGGATTCACCTGCTTAGTTTTAATATATTTGGAGAGATGGAATGTCATGTCCAATCCACAGTTCTATGTTCCTTTTTTTCATTATGATCTGCAGTCGTAGAAGACGTTTTCATTAGTAGTACCAAAACAAGAATGCATAATTAGATTAAAAAAGAGAATTGCAGATTATTTCATTGTGATAATCAATTTACATATCCAAATCAAACGATTTTTATGATCAAATCAATTATCATTTACCTTAATAATCTTTGAAATCAATCCAAGCACCAGATGACACTGAAATTAAAACAAAACAAATGTGATACCAACCCATAAAATGGAAGAAAAGCAAGTCCTATAATAATGTTAAGATTTTCAAAATAATGAGAAAAAAGGTCATAAATAGCAACATAAGAAGATAAATAGTAAATGTATAGTAGCAAAGAAGATGGAATTCGCATAGTCTTGCAGCAATTAAAATAGTGCACCTATATATTTAAGCATAAAATTAACAGCGCAAAGGAGATAATAGAAAGCAACCAATGGTCATGGACATTTGGTTCACGCATGAATTAAAATATAACATAAGTCCAACTTTTATTTTCTACGAAAATAATAGTATCAGTATTGAGAATTTTTCCAAATATAACTTTTTATTTGGTTCACGCATGAATTAAAAAACTTGCCTCTGTCACTCACATAAGAACGATATTGATTTTATTTATAACCCAGGCTCCTGGGACTCTAGGCTTACAAACAGATATACCACAAGTCAATTCTCAAATACTTAATCCAATGCCCAGAAGTGTTTTTATAATTTCCAAGAGTTGAAACTTCCCAATGTTTTCAATTTCCCCATTTTGTTTTACTTTTGGATACAGAACCACACTATGAAGCACGGACACGGCGAAATGGAAGCCGAATCGCGTCGGACACGACCCGACACGCCGACACGCGCCGACACGCTCCGACACGGTGTCGGACACGCGGTCAACACCTCCGACACGTTGACCGGCGCCGACACGCGAATTTGACCGAGTCCGACACGGTCAAGGGGCAATTTTGTAAAAAAAAAGGGGTTATTTGCATCGATGCGCACCTGGCTTGTTTTGTTTCTCCTTTTTCGATTTGCTGGAGTGCTGGTCTGCTGCTGCTTCTCTCGTTTCCCTTCTCGTTCGTGCATCGTCTTTGCCGTACATGCCGTCGACGGTGCTTCTCCCTCTCTTTCGTTCACGCGCCTCCTTCTCTCCCTCTCTTCTCTCATCCGTTCGCGTGCGTGGCTTCTCTCCCTCTCTTCTCTCTGCGGTTCGCATGCCTTGGCTTCTCTCCCTCTCTTCTCTCCGCGGTCGCGCTCATCTCTCACTCTCTTCTCTCCTTCGTTCACGCCTCACACAAGGTAAGTGGTGGCTGTGCCTCTGGTTCAGTTTAATTGCTTTAATACTTAGAATTTTTAGGTTTTTCTTTTTAGGTTTTTTTATTATTTAATTGCTTTAATACTGCAGTATTTTTTAATACTTTGTCACCTTGTGTATCTTGTGCTGAACGTGAATGGCATACAAATTGCGGCATATATAACATCATATAAATTTAGATTTATTTTATTATATGATATATTTTTTGTTATATATTTTTTGTAGTCTCATCAACAGTGAAAGCAAGTATGTATGGCTTGTGTTATTTGAACCCCCAATTTCTTTAATTCTTTCTATGAACCCCAATTGTGCTTGACTGTTTGGCTTGTGTTAATTTGTTATATTATTATCTTTATTTTTTTAATACTTGATAATTTAATAATTTGTCAATTTGATGGCTTGTGTTATATTGTGTTAATGTCTTATATTATTAGTTTAGTTTAATTTTTTTGCTAAGTTATTGAATATTAAATGAAATATAACTATATAAATTAAAAATATTATTTAATATTAAAACGTGTCCCAACGTGTCGAAATTCATAATTTTTTAAGATTGACGTGTCGGAGAGTCGAGTCGTGTCGTGTCACGTGTCGCGTGTCGGAGTCGGTGCTACATAGGAACCACAGCTCCCAAATCAGAGGTCTGGTGCAAATTTGTTGGGAGGGATGTGCCCCCAATTACAGTCAAAAGTCTCTCACTCCCAAACTTGTTTTACAGATAATTAATATCGAAACACTATATAAGTTCAAGGGTGTAGTTCCTGCCTGGCCTAAGGCCGCAATTCCTTATCCCAACTCACCCAACTGAATTCTCCTTCTCACTCATTTCCAACTTCCTTATAGACTCACTATTATGATGCAGGTCATTACCACAAAACAACCCACATGACTTATAATGACATTCATCAACTATAGTTCATCCAATCCTTTTCCAAGGTCAAACCTTATGCTCTAATACCAATTATTGGTAAAGATAAAACAACCCACATGACTTATTATTGGTAAAGATAAAAAAAAAGTTAGTACCATAACTTTCAAGTACATTTGTTTTATAGAATTCACATGTACAAGCTCAGAAAGTGTACGTCATACATATCGTATCTACGAAGGAAAGTTCATAGTGGAAATAAAGCAATGAAAGCTTTAAAACACAAAAGATATCAGAAAAACAACACATTTATAAGTTAAGTCAACAACCACTTGTTATAATTGTTTGGTATCTTAATCAAAACTAACATGAGAGCATCTTGATCCCTTCAGTCTTCAGCACTCATGTTTTGGCTTAAATTTAACTCCACTTACTACTTAGATATGGCTTAAATACTCTTTTATGTGAATTAATCATTTTAGTTATTTATTTTATGATTCTTTTCCCATATTAAACTTAATTTGCACAAATTATTGAATCCATTTCAATGCATATGTTTAAATTTTGTAGGAAATCCATCTACAATTTGATCTGAGTGTTTTTCAAGAAAATATCTACTGCAGCAAACAAATTAGATAACATAAACAAGAAATTAAGATCATAGAAAAGCCAAGTTATTTTAATGGTTAATGTATGTGTTGAAGATAAAATTTGAATTTGAATTATTTTTTTCTTAGATAAGAACATGTTAAAATAGTCTAGATAAGAATAAATTTGAATTATTATTTCTTTCTTAGTTTGAAGTATTGTTTTCTAATATTGTGTTCAGGTTGTTAACATTATTTGTGTAAATATATTTCATTTAAGACGTGAAATATGAATGAGTGAATAAGTGAATGAAGAAATAGATGAATAAATGAATAAGGAATTATTATTCCAATTTATGCATATCTAATTTTTGACATGATATTAGAGTCATGGTTCCCTACATGAATCAGAGTCATGTTTCTTCCACTGCTACAAGTGTCTCTTTCTTCTTTGCTTTTGTTTCCACCTTCGTTGCAATGAAACCGAGCATCATCTGATTTTGATTCCCCGTCGCTCCTTTTCCTCCTTAACCCCCACCTTCTTCGATTCCTCTACAAATTATGATTATTATTATCATGAACTCCATCTTTGCCTTGCATAACCTTTGTGTATTCGGTCCCGGCTTGAATCCCTTCGCACCTTATTGCATCGTCAATCACTCCCTTTTTTTTTTCCTTTCCTCTCGCTAAATTACAACCTTCCTTCTCTCGAAGCAACCTTCCTACATGAATTGAGGCACCATTGTGATGTCTCGATGCACTCGTTCTAAAGTCTCCACAAACCCATTTTCAATCCTTCTCATACCTCAGTTTTGAAGCATCTGTGCACCTATTCTATTTGAAGGTTGTTGATGTGAAACTCGTTGTATTGTTCTGAATCCCTCACAGACCAGTCCTGAAGTCTATTGACCTGAACATGTGATTCTTCTAAATCCCTTTTTGTATCTCAATTCTCCATGCACGTATTCCATTTGAAGGTCATTGATGTGAAACTCATTGCATTGTTCTGAATCCCTTCCCGTATCTCAATTCTCTTTCTATCTCATAACTGAAACACCTGTTGTGGACTATCCTGAAGCACTACTGTGAACTATCCTGAAGCACCTTCTAAACCTATTGTTGATCAAAGTCGTTCCTGGAAGAGTGTTTGAAGAAGGAAATGACAAGTTGGGCATGACCGATATTCATGCACTAACTTGAGGGGGAGTGTTGAAGATAGAATTTGAATTTGAATTATTGTTTCTCTTAGATAAGAATATGTTGTCAAAATAGTCTAAATAAAAATAAGTTTGAATTATTATTTTCTAGTTTGAATTATTGTTTCTTAATATTGTGCTCAAGTTGTTAACATTATTTATGTAAGTATACCTCATTTAAGAGGTGAAATATGAATGAGTAAATAAGTGAATAAAAAATAAATAAATAAATAAATAAATAAGAAATTATTATTTTAATTTATGCGTAGTTTTGACAGTAAGCAACACCACACAAGTGGTGATCGGGAAAGTTCTGTTTCTTTCCTAAACCTTTTTGTATTCTGACATGTCTTGTTCGTTTTGTTCTTCAGAAAAGAGGCAGCAACGCAGCAAAGAGAGGTTTATATTCTTTTCCTTTCCCTAGCTAACTCTTGCCTTTTCTTTATGCATTACGTAGCCCTACCCTACTCTACTAGGACTAGGAGGATTCTATTCCTCGTAGTTGTGCATCTATTACTGGCATATTAATTCATCAAAGAAACAGCAAACCAACCGTTATAATTTTTAACATTTGTCATAAAAGTGAGATTAGGAAGTCGAATGATGAATATTTCCACTTTCAGGCTACTCTGAGAAATGCATAAAAGAATCATGGAGGTTTTCAAGCAGCGCTTCAGGCGGATGATGATCAGCAATCATTTTTATTATTATTAAAAAATAGCAATCACTTAAGTCATAGTAAATTCAAACTTAGGGACACAAACTTAGATAACTTTTTAATTTAATTTGTATATATTTATTTTTTTAATTATATTTAAATAAAGATAAATATTTTAGTTTTATAATTTACTTTTAATAATTATAAACAGTGATTTTGTTTCCAAATATAAATATTGTATTTTTAAATAATTACTTTTAAAATAATAAACCCCTATTTTCTAAAATGATTACTTACAAAATCGTCTTAAAATTCTCTAATTTTTTACTTTTTTTTAAAAAAAATATTCTAAGACGGTTTTCGGAAAAACTATCTTAGAAAGTTTATTTTATAAGACAGTTTTTGGAAAATCGTCTTAGAATGATAATTTTTTTTTTAAAATAAAAACATTCTAAGATGATTTTTTCAAAAACTGTCTTAAAAATATTCATTTTTCTCGAAACTGTCTTAGAAGCATCGATTTTTATTTTCATAAAAACAATTTACTTTCTAATTCTTTTATGATATTAGATATTTATTAATTGCATTCATTAGGGTATTTTTTAATAGACAAATAAACAAATTTGTCATTGAAAGTATTGTTGCACCAAGGACTAAATTTGTAACTTTTATCTTTTAGAGACCAATTTATAAGCATAGAAGGATAACTTGTAAGCATAAAAGGATAACATACTAAATGGAGAAGGAAGACATCAAATGCATAAAAGGACAACCTACTAGTACTTTGTGTTAAAACATCGGAGGAAGTCAATTTAAAGAGAATTTTGAACTAAAGTTTGTAGGGGCCAGGCAAACACAAGTCCCCTCTACCACAAATTATGATGTAGGCTCTACTACTTGGAAAGACCTTAGAGGAGCACCCCTCCTAAAGTGCAATGGAGGTCATTGCTCTAGGCCATGGGCTTTCTTGATCACCCATCAACTCCATCTAGGTAAGTATTTGCTAAATCCCACACGCATTTCTTTTATAGCTCACGCTCCTCACTACTTCGCCTAACATTGTCGATGTTGGACTTTTCACACTAGTACTTAAATATGCTACTGCCAACGTTTTTAAAAAAATGTCTCTTCATTTGCATCCGCTGATGCTTCTAACCTCTGACAATACAATTCACCAGTGAACCAAGGAAGTACAGATGTCAAAATGATTAGTAAATTGTTGAGAAACAAGTATAAATAGTGAATTATGAAATGAAAATAGAGAGTGACATCCATATATATGTTGTTATCATTATCTGTTCTTCACAAAATGAGACTGGTTTAACAATTAATAACTCACACTAGGAAAGTTTGTTAATATTAAAAATTAACAAATTAGCAATCCTTATAAAAAGAATATCACAAATATCCATATGCATGTTTTCTTAGTAGTTACACAATTGAAAGAAAAAAGACAAAAATATTACTTATATGAACTTCAACAGAGATTAATTAGAGCATGAATATTGTGATATATTACTATAAACTTACTTAGAAGCCAATTAAAAAAAAAAGCTTAATTTGAAAGATGAAGGAAGTTGAGTCAAATTATCAAAAGGGCTGTAGAAATCAATTAAAAATTAAATCTTGCATGTTTCTAAATGACATCAAACCGACAACATTCGTACAACAATATTTCAATCTTGTTTATTTCTAGTTATTAGTATGAGAAATATACAAGTAAAGTTGAAATACACTAAAACACTTTACATGGACATAGGGTGAAAGTAGCACATGTGTACAACCATGCTCCGCATTTAAAAGACTACAATTAGAAAGAAAAGCGAACAACAAACTACAGACAGACAGATAGAAAATGAAATTTATCTCTACAATTTTCATATACTTCTACATTTTCAACAACACTTGCTGTCTCAAATTAAACTCACATAAAACCACTATATTATATTTTTTTTTTAAAATTTTTTGAATGATTCCTAGAAAGGTTGTTACTCAATTCATTTACTGTTTTTGCAAACTACATGTACCACCCCTTAGATTGAAATTATTTGTCCTTCTCCTTGAATCAGTAGGTGAGAACAAAGCCTTATCACTACTCCAGACAGCTCAATCTACTATCGTTCTAGATGCATAATAACGACGGTCCTACAACTGTCGTAGATATAGATGTCGTTGATATAGAGTCATTTTAACTACGGTCTAAAAACCGACTTTGATTAAGCCATATCGACTACGGTTCTCTAGAACCGACTTTGATTAAGCCATATCGACTACGGTTCTCTTGGTAGAACCGACTTTGATTAAGCCATATCGACTACGGTTCTCTTGTTAGAACCGACTTTGATTAAGCCATATCTACTACGATTCTCATGTTAGAACCGACTTCGATTAAGCCTAAGCCTAATCCACTACAGTTGTATTGTATGAACCGACTTCGATTAAGCTTTTTCCACTACGGTTGTCTTGTTGGAACTGACTTTGATTAAGCTTTTTCCACTACGGTTCTCCTATTGGAACCGACTTTGATTAAGCTTTTTCCACTACGGTTCTCTTTTTGGAACCAACTTTGATTAAGCTTTTTCCACTACGTTTTTGTAGTTGGAACCGTAGTAGATAAGCAGGTTTTTTTTCATATTTTTTAGATGATTGGGCCGAGTTTAATTGCAATTAATTCTCTGCTTTACAAAGTATCCATTGCTTAGAATTCAACAAACAATATTGGGTTAAAAAGAATTGGACATGATCACATTAAATACTTGGACTAACATTTTTCCATTAAAATGGAGTAGAATATATCAATCAATGCAACTGGCTTCTATAAAAATTAAAAAACATGGCAAAGACAAAACGTTAAAAGTAGGGTCTCGATCTATAAGCTTTAGAAAGCTTACTAGTTACTTATCCTTCCTATAAAGTTCTAACTGTACACAAGATTATGGCTAACTACATTATAAGTCATCCTAGCTTAGTATTTCTAGAATGAACTTAGACGCCTAACAGTTTGATTTCCTACTTACACAGATACTAAGTTCATGGACCACCCACTAGATACTCTTTTCCATTTGAGAATCACTGTTGTGGCTGCTGTCTTCACCGGTGTTGCTTTGGAAGTCTGAACCAAGCTCCAAATTACCTTGCATCTGTCAATAGAGGGAAATAAGTTCAATATCA
This sequence comes from Glycine tomentella, assembly GCA_007407185.1. Classification (NCBI taxonomy): domain Eukaryota; kingdom Viridiplantae; phylum Streptophyta; class Magnoliopsida; order Fabales; family Fabaceae; genus Glycine; species Glycine tomentella. Next base: position 136,890 of record PYAF01002195.1, on the reverse strand, counting down.
ACATCACCTTCAACAAATGCAAATAAAAGTTTTGAATAACCTACAACACGAAATCATATTAAAAGAACCCAAAATAAAAGATAAGAGTAAACAGATTACACAAAATTGAACATAAATATAACATTCCTATGCTGCTTTAATAACCCGGAACTTTAAATACTAGAAGTTCCATTATTAGACCAATAATTCCCAACTACAAAGATTTGCATAATATTTGGAATAGCTTATTTTTTAGAAGCTCTCAGAAAGTTGTTAAAAATAAGCAAATATTTCTTCAGATTAAACTGAACTAAACACACACTAGAATTATCCCTGATATCATAGTGTATTGTCTGACATGGCTCATAATCACTCCTAACTAATACCATGATTGAAACATGAGATTCATATTCTTTTTGCATAATAACATGCAATGACAAAATGAACTGCTTTGATCTAGAACCAACAAACCATCACAAATATGAAGTTGCCAGTGGTAAAGAATTAATATATGACATAACCAACAATCTAATCTAGCAAACCAAACAGGAGAAACAAGTTCATTTTTCATTGTTCATGTTCATCAATCCTATGGAAGAAAAACTAAATTCACCACAGTATCAAGACTCACCACACGTAGGGTACCAAATGGATTGTTGGGGTCTTGTTCTCCATAAGGACCCCCTAAATCATTATGTATTACACATTCCACCTCCATACATCCTGGGCAACCCATACATGGCACCATATCCTCCCCTGTACATACTGTTACCATACATCCCCCCACCATAAGATGATCCATACATTCCTTCTACTACTCCACCATAAGAAGATATACATTCCAGATCCATACCCAGAATTATAATTCATTATAGACCCATATCCTGCATATGATAATAAAAATACAAGGGAATTGCCAAACAGAAAGGAAAGTTTACAACATGACGTATTTTTCAAAAAAGACGAAGAAATCACCTCCATAGGTGTTGTTTCCATAATTCTGCGTCCCATGACCTTGTGGGAACATGCCTCCCAAGAGTATTCCTGTTGACAGCTGCACTCCTATGAGAAGTAGAAACAATTTCCCCAGGTTTTGCAGTCCCTGAAGCCTCAACTACATCACATGTGTTGCCAGCTGACGGGGGTTTGAAAGGCAACTATAACATATTTTACCCCACTAAAATTGTAATAATTCTTCATCCAATGGCCAAAGAATATGATTCAAGAATGCTCCATAAGATAAATGTAGTTGTATAACTGTGAATGACAACAAATTAAGTTTTCTATAACATTCCCCCAAAAACATTCTTAATAATTGGGAATCAAATCTAACAGTTGGTTGCTCACAAACATGGGTTTTACCTGACAAGCAAGTGTGGCAGCTCCAATTCCACAAGTACTTCACGTACAAGTTTGCAGAAAGGAGACCCCTAAAAGAAACAAGTAATTTAAATTTAAAATTCTGTTCCAGCAGATAATGGCTTCATTATCATGCATGCTGGTCTATAATTTGGAGATAAAAGTCCTGAATTAATTAAGCATTAGAATGTATGGTTTGTATATTGTGGACCAACCTCATATGCCCATAATCTAAGTGGCTCAGGAGGGAACTTCGTTGGAGTATAAGTAGTCCCCTGAAAACAATTATCCAATAGTTAAAGTATTTTTTGCACAGATAAAAGTGAAATCTCAATGACAACTAAAAATGAAATTCATGCATGTATCCGCCATCCTAGCATATGCTAATAATTCTATTGATTTAATTTGGAGAAAAGACTACTTTTGTTTTCAATAAACTTTAGTTAACACTAAAACACCTCCACTAAAAAGAAAAGGAAACAAGTTAGACAATACCTTTGAAATACGACTAAGCATACCAAGACCAGCAGTTAGTGTCTGGAAAATAAAGATAGCCCTATCATCAATGATACAATTAAACTTTCTAGTGAAAAACCAATGATGGTGGGGCCAGGTTCTAACCGTTAAAAATCCAAGTGATAAAGATAGAGGAACGTTTCCATCACCTACATAATAGATAAAACACTAAAAAAATGGGATACTCTCAATTGTGTAAAGCACACAGAATCAGTAATGCTCTTAAAAATGAAAAGAATATACTTGCACAATGTTATATTGCTTAAGCATATATATATGCAGTATAGCTTCCGAGAAATGTAAAATAAGGAAATATCTAAACTTTCCTGCTTTTATGTTTGTAAGTGACCAAATGCACATTTCCGAAATGTATAGGCAGTAATTGTTTCTCTCCAACTATCTTAAAATTGGTTTTTAGCAAACTTAACCAAACAAAGACTGATTTTGATTATGATCAATTATTAAAATAATATAATTTTCTCCATATATGTAATTATATTTTATAGATTGAAATGCAACAGGAAAAAAGACAACATGGCATAAGTACAATAAAGAAAAGGGTATATATAGGAAGACACAAACCATATTTGTCAACAAAATACCGAATTATGTTATCTGATTCATACATTGAAGCGCCCGTGTTTGGGTCAACCTGAAACCAATAAAAAACTAAAAATGTTATTTCTCAGTTCTCACTCAAAAACACTATGAAATCATCATGAAACAAGATAAGGAAAAAAGTATTGTAAGGCAAAGCTTTCAGCAGTAACCTCTACGGAGAAATTTATTACTGCAGCTTTAGATCATTGTTTGCACTATTTGATTTAAGTCATCACACATCATCAAATGATATTTATATGAACAGAATAGGAAAGTAGTTTATCCATAGGAAAATGTCCAGAGTGTAGCTCCTCCTGAACTCTATCAGATATAATCATTTTTCTTTAAAATTTGAAGCTTAGGAGCCACTGACAATGTAAGAATGCACAAGAATTCGTGAACAACTACCACATAATTTTTTCATTAATTTCATCTAAGTAGTTTAGATTAGTCAACTTTAGTCCCATCTTTTTAAAATACACCAGAAATCATAACAAAAAACTAATTTTGTTTTGTTGTTTGATTTAAGGAATCAATCTTACCATGTAGGGGAACTGCAGTTTGCCACCCATCTCTAGAACCTTTTGACGGAAATTTGGGCCATTTCTTGGACAAGGATAGAAAAGAACATCAAGGTGCAAAATGGCAACAATTTCTCTAACCTGTATGGAGTCCAATATTAGCCCACAACAAAGAATGTCACTAAGAAAAGTTTGTTATTATGCCTAATATTCTTTCCAACAGATAAATGGAAAGGAAAATATAGCAATTAATCCTGGTAGTGTGAAGAGCAGGATTAGAGTTCATCCTTTGTCAAGTGAGCTACCATGCTAATCTCCAAACTCAAATTCCAAGAATCAAAAGATGAGCATAATGAAATGTTTAAGATTTCAATGATAGTAAAGAGGTTATGACTCATCATGAAAATCCATTTTGGTACTTACACTTCACACAATAACAAGTCTGTATCCAGCCAACTACATGCATTGTACTCCCCCCCCCCTAAAAAAAAGTTTCCCTAACAGTAACCCCATCCGTTGTTTACACCAAGACAGGAAACAGAATCTTAAAAGATAAGGAATTCTCATGAAGAAAACTTGAAAGAGAAGTTTATTTGAATCCTTAAAAATTCACACCTTTCGGCAAAATGGACAGTTGCATATGGTCCAAGATGACATATAATCAAAAAACAAAACAGCACTTAGAATTAGCGAATTCTGTAGTGTGGCATGTAAAAAGCCAAAAGTCTAATGTAAAGGTACGAATGCAAAACAGAAAGCTAGTTATCTAACTTTGCATTGGGAAAAGAAGAAGGAATAAGGAAGTATTTAGTCCATGCATGAATGCAAAGAGAATAAATCCAAAATAATTACTCCTGTGATTGGTGAAGCAACAAAACTTGCAGCATAACATATGATGCTTCAAACCTAGTGTATCAAGACTTGATTTATCTCTAAGGCAATGTAGCAAAAAAAAAAAAACTCAATGTCGCAACATTTGAACGCTATTAATGTAGCTTAAGAAAGCACCTGCTACAACATGGATTGAAAGTTGGTCTCTCCCACAAGTACCCAATCAAAACAAACCTCAATTGGTTGGAGCCAAATAAGCACAAACAATATCAGCTGGTAAGGTTTTTAATTAGGAAGTGTTAAACAAGTGTCTAGATTCAACACGGCAACACTTCAAACACGAGATGTCCATGCTTCTTATAAAACACATACAAGTAACTTTTCCTTTTGCTAAAAAATTGTAATAGACAGTAGGAAAACATACAAACAGAAAAAGTAGAAGCAAGTCCTTTGTCCTCAAAGTAGAAACAGAAAACGTGTGTGGTTTATATGGTAGACATAAAAGAATTTTTTACATTAAAGCATACTGTAAAAGATGTAAATCTCACATGAATACATGAAAAGTATAAGAATCTCCTATTTCTTTATCCTAAATCAAGCACAACCCATGTAATTATGCTCCTCCTAGCTAGTGTTTCATTTTTCATTATTCGTAGACAAACGCATACTCATCTTGAGAGAAATATCCAATCTTAACAACGCATCAGTATCAAACTGCACACATAACATTAAAAAATAACATGAAATTGAAAACTCTGGGTCTGGATATGCAGAAATATGTTATCCAAATTTATGGCAAAAATTAAGAAGAATATTTCCAATCGTTTTGTTCGCAAACAGGATATGTTTTCTTTTATTGGTGAACCGAGGATACCCCGTAACTAGAAGGCAAGGACTAATTCGTCAATATACAGCATGTTTAACTTCAATGTGTGTCATGTACAACCGTTTAAAAGAGTTACTTACAGAAGGAACCGGCTGAAGTGCCATCTGAGCATATACTTCATCCGTGTCTGGATCTGCCAGCTGAAGAATTTGAAATAGTGAAGAAATAACAAGTGACCTGTTCGCTGTGGCCTTGAGGGAAGTAAAAGACGTGAGTTCTAGGTAAAGGCAGGTTGAGAAGCGGCCCCGCACAAGCTTGCCAGAGCTCAGTGTTTATGTCTCCTCCTAAACCAAGTCATAATTCATTTTAAGAAGAAAACAAAGTGTTAAATAGAGAGAGAGAGAGAGAGAGGTAACCTTTGTTGTCATTGCTTCGATCGCCATGGAGGTTGTTTAGGTAATCGGCGATGCATCTCTCGATTATATATATTTATATTGTTGTTGTTGGATATAGCGAGAAGAGGAATGAGTAAAGTAAAAAAAGCAAAGGAAATAAAAATTTTAAAAAAATGAGGTAGGGAATCGGAAAGGCAGGGACTTTTAATCAACTACGGTCTCTCCTCTTGTAATGGGAGATAATTAGATAAAAGATGAAAAACAGGCAATTAAACATGTAGTCAACTACGGAAAGGCAGGCACATGACATTGTAATGGGAGATAATTAGATAAAAGATGAAAACAACATCCATACATCGTTTTGATACATCTAGTCTAATACAAGCAATTAAACATTTGAAAATAAACAAATTATGGAAAAATGTATAATTCATGACGCCCAAACTTGTAACAAATATGCTGCCCATTTCTTCCGAATTGATGTCATTGTCTCCAAGTCTAACGCTGATCTATCACCAAAACAACTAGACAAATTTGATGCAAATTCGTTAATGGTGTTGATGACAAGAATCCATCATGAAACTTAAAAATAAAGATAGAATTGAAACAATTGTTAACATACCATGTTCCAATCATTCTTCAATCCCCGCCTACTATGTTCTGCATCCAATTCATTACATAGTAGCCACACTCATAGCCTCCACTTTGGACATTACTCTAAAATGGTAGTAGGTTATACACGATAGTGGTAAAAATTGGAAAACACTCTGACCAACAATGCATAAGTTTTTCACTACAGCTATACGGTGTACATTTACCTCAGTCTAGTTTGTTGGGGCTTGAATAGATTGGAAACCAGAAGTAGTGTTCAAGGTCTTCATTACACTGCATTTGCAAAAACATTGTGTGCTATTAAGATCAGTTTTAACAGTATCATATTCTATATCCATGTGTCATATAAGATATATACACGTAACTTATTAACTGCAGCTTTGAGGTGTACATCAGGTTTTTTACGCAATGAACAGAACCATACAACATCATTGGCTGTAGGACACATAACAACCAGCTACCAATGGGAGTTGCATAAAACGACAGGTTGTTGGTCAGCTCGATAAAAGTTGTAAATCCTTAATATATATATATATATATATATATATATATATTAGTAACAAATCTTACTTATTCAAGTATGATCCAATGTACACCTCCCTTTTTGATTCCTTCATCCATTCCTGAATATAGTTTTGACATTTTTCTCGTCTATCTTTGATGTTGTGAATGGATTGAGGCTCAAGGAATCCGTATACATCACCATATCCTAACGTTTGACTCCATTCATCCAAGTACCTGTTTGTCCAAATGGAATTAATATGTTTTAATAGATTCACTAGTCAATATTAGGTCTGACAAAAATTGACCAAATAACCTAATGTGAAAAACACTTACATCATCCACAATTGTAGTATAGACATGTTCAAACACTTCTGACCATCTATTATTTCATTGATGTCAGAAAATGTTATGAAGAAGGAGGCTCCTATATCCGCAAGGCCGAATTTTTTAGCATCCCAATGCAACTCAATCGGCTTGTGGTAAACGTCATACATCCTCTTAATCAACTCACCCAAAGGGTCATCTACAACAACTTTTTTTGTCGACGTTGGAACAGGTTGAACGACCTTCTTTGAAAAAATTGTAAAGGTTTTTAGCATAATTATTGTATAAATCAGTATATTTTCCATATTGTGTAACAAACCACGTTAGTGTTAATAACGAAAATGATAAGTACATACCTCTTTTGGAACCAATCTGACAAGATGTGTAGGCCATGAAACAAATGTGCCAAGGGTTTGTCTTACATACTTGCACTCTGATGTCGCAATAGGAACTTCAGTGTCACCATCCAAAATTTCTATGACACTTACCCTAAGCACGTCATCTGCGTAGCACACAGTGTGTATGACGGATGTTCCATCACAAACTTTTTCGAATGCCACTAGTCGTGTAGAGTGATCGGAATGCACATACAGCCCCATAATTTTGTCCTCGTCATTATGCTGTTCTTCCCCTGATCCTCTTGTTGCAGTTTCAGCACAACTCCCCTTTGTACTGACACGTGCAGCTAATAGTTCTACCTCAGCAATTTGTGGGGGTGGTTCAGGTGAAGCCATTTGTGATCTCTCCATTTTTAAAGCATTATGTACCTCTTTCTTAATTAGCTCTAAACTCTGTTTTTTATCCTCCTCTGCCTCTCTCTTCCACTCTTCCCTGAGGTTACTTATTATAACAGCCAATTCTTGTGGCGTTATGGATGCGGAGGACTTGCTAGAGCCTCTTGAACCTGGTCTGAAATACTGACCTATGGTCACCCCGGATCCTGCAACACGCACATGACCTGGGTGCTCAGGTCGTCCAAGTGCAACATTCAAAATGTCTTCATGACCATTGGGAACAAATTCACCTTGTGTTGCCTGCTGTTCGAGTAACTCCTGCGGTAACCACAAGTAAACAAAACATTGTGTAACAATTTACTAGTATTCATTGCAGAGAAAAAAGTATACATTGAAATAAGACTAACTTACTATTTTATCTGAAATGTCTTTGGCCGCGGTCGATGTCATCTGCCCATATCGCTTTGTGCGTGCCTCTATCCACTTAACATGCCTTGGAATGGGAGACGGAGGATCTATGACTCGTGATGAATCCTCAGTATCCATTGCAGCTTGTTGAATTTTTTTCCTTTTCTCCTCTAACAGCTTCGACTCAAGCAATTCATACCCTCCACAAGACAACAAGTGTGGGCAATCATTATGTTTTTGAACTGCTTGAGCCTTTGATCTTATTCCCTTTAATGTATAAAAATAATAGTTAAACATGTGATTGGAAAAAAATTCAAATCAGGACATTTTTAAAATCTTTTTTGTAATGAACATTGGCAAACATACCTCCCAATTTGGAGTTTTGCGTGTTGCAACAAACTTTTCCCAGGTTTCTTGATCTAAACCGTACTTAACAGAAGGGTCCATTACATGTTGCCCGTTAGGATCACCGTAAATGTATTTACGGGTCAGGGAGGACTTAAATTGCCTTCAACTAGTGGCAACCAATGACATTATCTTGTTCTTGGCATTCGATGCTTCTGGAATTTCAAATGTTCCCTGAGGTTACATATAGTAAGTCAATGAAGACTTAGTGTTAGACTTTAAAAAAAACTTGAACTTAAAAACTTAGGACAATATATTGCGTACCAAAATGTCATCCCATATAAGGTCCTTCAAAGATTGTGGAACATCTTTCCAACTTGAATGGCCAATTGAAAATGTGTTCTCGAGCTACAACCCCCAGATAGCTATGGAACTTCTGTTTATGTTGGCCTGATGCTCGCCCAGTCGCAGGGTTTACGTTAACTAGTGGCCTAGGCTGCTGAAGATTACGTTTTGTCAATGATGTTAACCTTGTAGATCGTCTGTTTCTTTGAGACGTAGACTGAGAATTAGTAGTTCCCTGGGAAGAGGATTCTGGGGGGGTCGACATAGGCCTGTGAAATGTTAAAACAATAATTAGAAAATATGAACAAAAATAATATCAACTGTTAAATACAGGGACGTTTCACTGGATTAAAAATACACATTACATTTTACACATTATTTATTACATTTTGTAACAGTGACAGTTATGTACAGTAGTTTGATATAACCCACCTTACGTATCAATGTTCTCCCATAAATCTTCATCATGGTCATCACTATTGGCATGATCATCATCCACCTCATTATCATCATTTATGGAAGGCATGTGTGGTATGGCTGCAATTAGCTCACTAATATCAAGTGCAGTGGTATCAAATTGCTCTTTCACACCAATTTTTCTTCCCTGTAGAACCACTGAAAATCTTGTATCCGATGGATCTTGAACATAAAACACTTGCGTTGCTTGTTCAGCCATGATGAAAGGTTCGTCCTTGTAACCCACCTTATTTAGTTCTACTAGAGTAAATCCCAAACGATCTTAATGTATACCTATGTTTCCATTAACCCATTTACACTTAAATATAGGGACCCTGAATTCTCTATAATCTAGCTCCCAAATTTCTTCAACAACACCAAAGTATGGCATCGATGCTCGAATCGGGTTGTAATCTGATGCACTACAAAAGTGATCCAAATCAGCCTCAACACTAACACCACTATTCTGGACACTGCTAACATCATCTTGGTTCCTTGTGTAGAAGGAATAGTTATTAATGTCATACCCCTTCCATGTGGGAACATTGAGATTTGGGCCAACAGCATACTGTCGTAATGTTCTTGAAGCACTGTCATCTACAAATATTTCATCTTTAAACCACTTAATGAAACTTCTATTATGCTCTTGCAACACCTTCATCATGTTCAATTTTGGGTTACAATGACTAACATATTGTTTGTGCCTTTGCAAGTAAGGAATGACCTCTTTTGTGTTGTTTAAAATATACAAATGAGGGATTAAAACTTCATTTCGACTCATACTAACAACATTGTATCCTCGTGTCCCCTTACCCCGTCTTGCTTCATCATGACGATATGCCGACAACCCAACTGGTTTGAGTATGTCAATGTACTCTGAACAGAATTCAATACATTCTTCTGCAACATACCTTTCCACAATGGATGCTTCAGGTCGGTATTGATTCTTTGTATACCCCTTTAACACCTTCATGTATCGCACAACAGGATACATCCACCTTAAGAAAACCAGACCACACAATCTGATTTCCCTGACTAAATGAACAATTAAGTGTATCAATATGTCAAAAAATAAAGGAGGAAAATACATCTCTAACTGACAGAGGACAATGGAAGCTTCATTCTCCAAGTCATCCAAGGTTTTTGGATCAATGACTTTGTGACATATTGCATTAAAGAAAAAACACAATCGAGTGATGGCAACCCTAACTTTGTCTGGCAAGATCCCACGAATCGCAACTGGCAATAACTGTTGTATTAACACATGACAATCATGAGACTTCAACCCTACCAATTTAAGATCTTTTACAGAAACAAGGCTCTTCATATTGGAAGAGTATCCTTGTGGGACTTTCAAACTGTGCAAACACTGGCAAAAAATCCTTTTTTCTTGTGTTGACATTGTGTGACATGCTCGGGCAAATAAGTTCGTTGACCGTGGGATATGGGATGCAACTGCTCTCTTATACCCATTTTAACCAAATCTTGACGGGACTTCAACCCATCTTTTGTTTTTCCTTTAATGTTCAGCAGGATGCCAATCAAACTATCACAAACATTTTTCTCCACATGTATTACATCTAAATAGTGACGGACATGTAGATCAGACCAGTATGGAAGATCAAAGAATATTGATCTTTTCTTCCATATGTTCTTGTCAGAAGCATCTTTTTTATTTTGCTTACCGAACATGGGGACGATGTCCTTCACCCGGTCATAAACTTCACAGCCAGCTAAAGGTTCAGGCACAATTTCATTCTCTTGAGCTTCGTTGAAAGCTTTCTTCAATCGTCGATACGGGTGATAAGGTTTTAGAAATCGATGATGCCTATTATATATTGTCTTCTTTCCATGTTTTAGCTGGAGGAAGCTTGTATGTTTCTCACAAATAGGACATGCATGGTATCCTTTGACGCTATATCCACTCAAGTTCCCATAGGCAGGGAAGTCGTTAAAGGTACAAAAGATCAGTGCTCGCAACTTGAAGAATTGTTGCAGATGGCCGTCAAACACATCAACATTGTCAACCCACAATGTTTTTAAATCTTCTATCAAGGGACTTAGATACACATCAATTTCATTTCCTGGTTGTCTTGGACCTGCGATCATCATTGACAACATTATGTATTTTCGTTTCATGCACAACCAAGGTGGGAGGTTGTAAATCATTAGCAAAACCGGCCATGAGCTATGGTTAGTGCTTAAATTACCAAAAGGATTAATTCCGTCAGAAGTAAGACCAATCCGTAGGTTTCTAGGCTCATCCCCAAAATTTGGATACAAACGATCAATGGACTTCCATTGTGGAGAATCAGCCGGATGTCGAAGCATTCCATCTTTGTTTCTGCCAACTGAATGCCTTGTCAGGTTCTTTGCGTCATCTGCATTAGCAAACAATCGCTTAAACCTTGGGATAATTGGAAGATACCAGCAGACTTTTGCTGGCCGAATGGGAGATATGTTGGGGTCTTCACTACAATCGTCATTGTTTTGTTTGTACCGCGAAACGCCACATGAGGGGCAATTCCGTAATTCAACATATTCATTTCTGTACAGGATACAATCATTAGGACAAGCATGAATCTTTTGGTACTCCATTCCCACAGGACATAAGATTTTCTTGGCCTCATAGTGATTTTTTGGTAACTTGTTGCCTTTAGGAAGCATCTTCTTCAATAACACAAGCAACTCAATGAAGCTCTTGTCACTCCACCCATATCTTGCCTTCAAGTTGACCAAAGCTAACACCGCTGACAGCCGTGTGAAGCTTCTGCAAGCAGCATACAATTCGTTGGTTGAATGAGTTTGTAATTTCTCATACATTGTGATAAGTGCCCTAATTCAATTAAATTCAAGTTTCAAATGCAGGCACTTATCTTTTGAATTCAATAACTTTGCTTATAAACTTGTCCTAAACCTAGTTAAATTATATTTATTACTTGTACGACTGTAGTTTTTATATTTTGGAAGATTAATCCAATCATGTTTTGTATTTTGATAGATTACGTGGATTTTCGAAGCTTCCGAATAATCATAGCAAACCTGGGAGGTGTAGAAAGCAAATCAGGCCCAAAATGACTCATAACAGTAAAATTGGGGGTGCAGAAAGCAAATCAGGCAAAAAGAAGCTTCTGGAGGTACTTTAACTCGCCCAGGCGAGTGAATATAGTGTATTTTGGTCGCCTGGGCGAGCAGAAACTGCAAATGGGCCTTCAATTGGCCAAGTGGACGTGCAACTTGGGCTGCAAGTTGGCCTTAACTCGCCCAAGCGACCAAACAAAGGCAAAAATGGTCGCCTGGGCGAGTGAACTCGAGCAGATCACGTCCTATAAATACCGAAGCACCCCCCAAGGCAAAATCCATCCCTTCCATTCCATTTTTCTTCATTCCTTTGCTTTTCTAAGCTTTTTCTTTAGTTTAGGTTCTTAAATATTAGTATTAAGTAGGTTAGGAAAGTGAGAGAAGTAAGATTTAGTGTGGAGACTCTGCTGGAAAGAAGCGGTGATGGGGCCCTTCATCAATTCTTCTCTTAAGGAGGTTCTCTCCATGCTTGGTTAGTTTCTCTTAAAGGATTGGATGTAATCTTCTACTTTTAAGTATCTCTTTTAATATTTATTTATGCATAAGTCTTTTCTATTTATTATTGGTAATTTTATTCTGCGCTTAATGCTTGATCCTACTTGATCACT
>PYAF01002195.1:111272-124346 GCA_007407185.1 Glycine tomentella | reverse complement strand
AGTAAACTATCCTTAGAACTTGAATGCGAGGAATCGATTCAAGATAACTTAGTGTGCATCAATAAGAATAGACGGTGATTTATGCATGGTAAATATTAATTGAATATAGAACGTTAAGAATGATGAAATCCAATCCCACTTTCTCATAAATATATTTTCATTTTCGTTAAGTTTAGTTAGTTTACTTTACTTGCATCAACAAATGAAATATCGTTCGACCTACATGTACATAACTATTGAACTGTTTAATTCTATTTGGATTAACTGAGTAAGCTCAAGTCCCTGTGGAGACGATCTTATAAATTCGAAACTTACAACGATACAACGGTATGCTTGCCATGGTGAAAATCCGTAACACATTGGCGCATGTGCTGCTCTAAAACAGTCTTGGCCAAGATCGCGTATCATATCTTTTATGTGATCTCAGCTATCCATCTCAACAGCTGGAGTCCTTGACGATGTTGGAACATCTGCCGGTTGACCATGCCATATCCATTTAACATAGAACTGAATGATCCCATGACATATAAGATGTGATCTAATGTCATCTACTGTATGCCGTCTCCCATTGCAACAATTGACACATGGACAAAAAAATTTTGCACCCACACTTGGTGCATTAAGTTCCGTAAACCTAAGGAACTGTTCTACCCCAATTGCATAGTCGTCACTAATGCGTGATGCTTTCATCCAACTATGATCCATGACCTTTAATAAAGTGGGATTATGATATTGGCAAATAGATATGAATAAATACGTGTACTAACAACCTAAAAGGTGTGGCCCTATCCTATTCAGGAAGTTATATTGTATACATGAATCCTATATGTCAAAGTTAAGTATGGTATGTTACATTTAATGAAATTTTGGCAGCATTCCGCATTGGTCTCCAAGTAAACGAAATGAAAGCAGTGAGTTTAACTCACCCCGATCAAGTATGCACTCGGAGAACAGCGCAAAATACATTAAACTGAAATTTCATCAAATTAAACAAACCATAGTTAACTTTGACATGCCGCATTCATGTATACAATATAAAACTTCCCAAACTGTCCAAACGAACAATTCAAGTTTCAATTCAATGATTAATCCAAACTATCCGTATTAATCACTGGATTGAAGCAAGAACGAGAAACTAAGATTAACTCACAGTGTAATGAAATGTATGACAAACCATCATTTATATATGAAGACAAATATCAAAAAGACAACAACATGGAAAACAACACACATACCTGTGATTATTACAGCAAATGAGACCCCTTGATGAACAGCACGGGTAGACCCTCTTGAACTTTTACGTTTTCAGCGTGTCAGTCAAAACTATGTTAGATGCCCTATGATTAACCAAAAAATTAATTAGTCAATAACTTGGAGGGGAACAACCTAATAAAAACAACTTGCTCTTGCAAAAAAAAAAAGCTAACAAATCATTGTTTATTTAAGAGTACAATAGATATCCGATTATCCAATAGTGCTCACATGTTAGTTAGTTACCCAATTGTTTAATGGTTAATTACAGGTTTTATAGAATATATCAGCAACATGGGGACCATGAACAACAACCATACCTCAGTTCATGAGTGGGGGTGGGGTGAGGAGCACAAGAGGTAGTAAAAGGTTAGGAAATTGCTAAGAGAACCAAAGAGGTGAAACCGACAATGAATCTCTGAGGGTGACAGCTGGAGAATTGAAAAAAAACCAGCCACGAAGGCTGCAACCATTTTGGATGCATAATAAATACCCTTACATATGCAATGCGCAAAAAGTTATTCATTGTACCCTATTTAGTACTAGTATGTGATTACTAAGTTGAATTACATATTTTTCTGTATATTTAATAAGATGGAATAGACAGAATCATGACAGATATGTGTAATAAAAAAATAAGGCTTCATCCTTGTCAAATTGAACACTCGTCATATTTTTTTTTTATGCAGATGGCTCTATCAAACGGTACCAGGCACTTATTTTAAATGTTATTTTAATTTTATCAACAAATATGAAAGATTTATTTTAAATGTTATTTTAATTTTATCATCAATTTTAAAAGTCTTGTGTTACCTTTAATTTATTCTTATTTAGTATAAAAGAGAATTTATCATTAATAATTAACATATATTTTTATTTATACATTTTTTTTCAAATTTAAAGATACTTGTATAATTCATAGAAAATTTGCTAATTGTGATGTATAAGTGAATCTCTGACTAAAATAGTTTTATAAAACTCTTGTCGATAGAAAAGTACAAATAAACTATTAGAAATGGTAGAACAATTAGAAATTTATATGAGAGTCTCTTGTCTTAAATCAATGTTTTATAAAACTCTTGTTGATAGAAAAGTACAAATAAACTATGCCCACTAAATAAAAATAGTATACAGTATGTACCAGCTAAAAAATTAAGCATCTATTTTCCAACAAATATTTTATTTATTTATGAACTTATGTTTATTAGTTTAATTGTGCAAACTTAGCGTCATAAATAATCTCAACTATCCCTTGTGAATTTGATCAAAAATCTAGTAAACGTGGGTTTGAGAATTTTGTTTAGAATTAATTATTTCTTAGAACTAACAAAGCGACTAAAAAAGCTTTATCTAATGAGAAACACATTGATTCAAACTCAAAGTAATTGACCTTAAATGCTAAGAAAGGTGTGACAACATACTCTTAAACAAATAATTATTATTACATATATTTTTGTACGTTTCTGTTTACATTGTTCTTTTGATAGACATTTTTCTCTTTTATCTCAAAAGACAAAGCACAAAGAAAAAAAAAATATAGAAATGTGATGTATAGACAATTAAAAATCAGTGTAGTCTTTCTTCTATTTAAAACATTTTTTTTTCAGAACTGTCATTTATAATTAAAAAATATTACCATTTATTCCAAAATATATAATTAAGTTTTATTTTTATAATAATATTCTTTACATAATTGAGATATTCGTTATAAATAATCAACACCGTCCAAGAAAATATAACAAAATTGTGGTCATGATACAATTTAAATCAATAATTGCAGAAATGATGTAATAATGCATTTCTTTTTTATTATTTTTGTATACAAGAGAGTATCTCTTGTCCCTGTCATGTATCTATGACTATTCCAATCTAACTTATTTTAATTTAAAATACCGATTTTTCCTTTACCAATCAAACCAATAGTTTAAAATATATCTAATCAAATATAAATGATAATAGACACATTAGAAAAACAATATGCACTTCCTGTGAACAATTCTGTTTCGCATCTTGTCTTATTTACTCTTCCTTTCTTGTCTTTACCATGTGAACCAATCTGGTAAGTAGCAGGTCAGGAAACGAATCAACTAAGACCACGCAACCTTTGCTTTTTTTATTTCTATTTTTTGAGTTAAAGAGAGAAAAGTAACAGAAAACAATGACCATTTGAGTCATCCAAATGACTTTTCCTAATACGGCCAAGGGGTAGACAAGCATGACTCTCATTGATGTACAGATAAAATTAGTTGCATAACTTTTAGATTTTTTACTCTGTTATTATATAATGTAATTTTTTTGTGTGTATGCACACATCGTGAATATTCCAATAGTTTGAGACTAATCCTTTTTTTGAGATAGAATTCACTAAAATTGACTAGAGTCAGTCCAACTAAATAAAATCTAAGTAAGTTTTTTTGTCTGAAATCAAAATCATAAGCGGGGAGACAGCAAGCTAAGGTAGTGGCTTTGGTTTTGGTATTATTATGAGGAAGCCGTGTACCTTTTGGGTTTATTAATTCTTAGGTTTTAATGGTTATTTGTCCGCTATATGTATGATGGACATGGACGTAGCATTGAATATATTGATATTGGCAATTTGCCATATTCATTGCATTCTCAGTTGTTCTTCCTTCCAAGAAACAGCACTAAAGCTTTGTTTACGTGGCTGCTATACCTGGTCCTTCCCTCCTCAATTCTCTCTTTTTTTTCTTTAAAAAATCTTTAAGGGAATAATAATAGGTGAAGCTATTTAAATGTCGTTGTTCGTCCTATTTGAATGTCAGATTGTGACACCAAAGGCTTAAAGAATTTTAAATGGTTTATCTACAAAAAATTCGAAAGAAATAAGCTTTCTTAAAAGCATTTTTTCCCTTCTAATTAGCACTGTTTGATCCAGTTAATCATCACTGACTACACCAGGGACAATTGTTTATTAAATAATTTAGGATAAATATTGGTTCACACCTTTAAGGTGTTTATATATTATAGGGACAATTGCTTATCTTTGTATTCTTTCCACTCAACCAAGCATAAATGGAAGTTATCCTTATGAAAATTTGATGCATTCAAGAACTCTTCCTATCTCTCGATGCTAGATCCTTCCAAATTCTGGCACCCCCTATAATATGTCTAACATGCAACTACAAATTAAGGCTTACATCACAACAAAGAAGCATAGATTGGAAAACCAAATTCACCTTCAACAAATATTGTTCAAATTACATCCTGTATATTGTTAAAAATTGAAGGAAATATAATTTAAGATTTTAAGTTCAAACACAAAGATAACACATCAAATTGTAACTACTTCTGATGGACAAATACAACATAATGAAGACCACTAAAGTAATCTTTACCTGAATTTGCTTTTTGTTCCCCAGTGTGATGTTTGATATGGTCCAGGATGACTCCTTCTTTATGCTTTTTTTATAATTATTAGTCAAGAGATTCAGAAGACATGGGAGAGCTTGATGGTTAATTATGACCTAAGCAAGAAAATTACAATAACAACACACAAATTTCATGTTAGTGTGCACATGCATGTCTACATACATTCAACTAGTCCAAGCAGAAATATACAGAGATTCCACACAATGATAAAAAGAGTCAACAACATTCCAAAAGCAACAAATGAGGTACCTGTCATAAAAACATGGGGTGGAGTTGAAAGCAATTGATGGATGTAGTTGAGCTAGCCACAGCCACCAGCTTCTAGATCACAAGTGAACTAATGGTTCATGTCCACAAGATTCAAAAGCTTATCAAAGGAACTTTCCGCGAACATATCCTAGCAAGTGAAGAAGGGATCCAGCTAAGGTACTTAACAAGCATAATAGTTTGCCCCCAGCAGCAGAAAATCAGAAGCAATATGAATTGTCAAATGTTCAAAAGAATACCTCTCCCTGTGAAGATTCTTAATGAATTTGATTTTCAGTTGGCTTCAACCGAACTAAATTGTTTTAAGGTTCTTTAATAGCAATTATTCAGATATCACTGTCGCGTGTGCTTCCAATAGTTGTTATTTTCTTACTTCTTAATTAGTAAAAATCAATAGCATTGCGTATCCTCCTATTACTTATTTTTGGTCCTTACCAACACAGTGTACATACGCAACAGACTGCACTTTGTTGTTTTATTGGCCTCATGCACACTTTTGCAGATAAACAAACTTTAGTTTTTAATGTTTTGTTGTGTTGTGTTGCATCGGAGGTGCTAGTGGAAAAGGAAGAGATGGTGACAGGGGACCCGATAGCCCAGCCCAGACATAACATTTTGATTGTTTTTCTAGGTTGATGGAATGCTTGACAGGTACAAGAGCTATTTAATATTTCCAAAAGTTTTTAAATTAACTTTATTACTTTTGAGACAGAATAGTATTCTGGAGATGAAATAGGTGATTAATTCCTTTTAATACTACTATGGAGGATTTGTAGACCAATTTGAAAATTAAATAACACCCCATCTATTAGAATCTAGAAGTAAACAAATATCAAACAAGAAAGAAATCTTGCATGCTAAATGAATCATAATTAGCCAGGGGACTTTGTTATAGGATTAAGTTCCTGCCATGTTTTGGATGCTTAGAACTCAGAAAGAAAGCTCAGGTACAGTTCCCAATCAAGAAATAAACAAGGTCAAGAGACAGTAAATTTAGACTAGGAAGAATCAAATTCGACAAGGGAACTTCTTTATGCTACTCTCTAGATTTTTTTAATATTAACAGAAGTGGAAGCACAGAACATAGAAGCGGAGCTAATAATCTGATTATACCCTGCCGTATCTAATAATAACTTCGTAATCTGAACTTCTCTACAATTCAAGTTTTTTCTTGAAACATGAAGCCCCATTTTTCTGGAATTTCATGTTCACCTAATTCATTTTAATTTTTTTTTTTTAAAATTCTTGAGACTTCTTTAAACTCTAATATATATTCAACTGAATGTTTACTAAGTGCAGTTTCTATAAATAATTATGAAGTGCCTTACAAGATAAATGGAGATGATAACATGAAAAGTCAATCAACACGAGAAATTGTTCATCAAGATAACAAGACAAGTAACTATGTGAACCAAACTTCGACACCAACACAAACATCAAAATTAGAGGAACTGGAGGTGACTCTTTGGAGGATACCAAAATTGTGACATGTAACTTTGATGCAAATGGAAACTCAAAGATTGTTGTGACATCCAGGTCTGATCCTGAAGTGGGTGAAAGCAAACCACTAAAATCATTTTCCAACAAGGAAAATATGTAGATGCAAGGATAGGCTAAACATAAGAAAAGAGTTAAACTAAATCTAAAGGTATGACCCTAATTGCATAATATATAGAGAAAATCCCCTAAACACAGGTTATCATCATAAAAACAAATCAAAACAAATTCATCCAACTCTACGTCATATCTCCGAATCACATCTCCTATCACACTTCCATAATATACTTTGTATCTCAACCAAAACATAGAAAACATATTATCCCAAACATCACCTATAGTCCCCACATGAGCACAAACCACCTTTAAAGTGGTGAAACCGCTTCAGATCTCTAACAACAATGTATGTATGTTCAATGAGTGTTACTAACTTAATAAATCTATTACAATCTCCTGATTCTTCACATTCTAGATGGGCATTCCTGGGAGTGTAGCTATTAAGCCAAAGTAATTCAAAGCCTTTCATTATGATGAGAAAAAATAGCTTCTTTTTGTTCATCTTCATCAATATCACGAGCCACAAAATTTGTATCAATTTGATAACCAACATCTCTTAATCGAGTATTTAACTCTGAAAGCTTAGAGTAAATAAGGTCTGACAAAGGATGTGACAAATCACCAGTAAAGAATGTGTATGTCTTGTTTTTCACCTCAATCCAACTATAACCAGGTTCTTTTTTCACTTTTCTCTTATCCATTAGTTTTCTCACATTGACCTTTTCTTGTCAGTTTCTTGCTGCAACATACATATTAGCTAATCGGACATAGCTGTCTCTTAGAACAAGTGAGATAACTTTTTCAACAGCAAGTTTTCTATGCTCTATATTGCAATGTACTGGAGAATGTGCCAAGAAAATGCACCACACAGTTTCATCCAAGGGGAATGGCATCTCATTTATGATAGTTGTGGCTTTTTCCAGCATCCCTGCATGGCTATATAAATCAACAATGCAGTGGTAGGGCACCATGTTGGATTAATGTGATGATCATCGATCTTCTCCGCTAGCATTGATGAATTACTGATTGTACCCATAATCTTCTTAATGATGATGAGGTTGTGGCATGAATTCATTTGTTTTAGTCCTTCATCATGCATGTTGGCAATGACTGGTGGGATTTATTGTGGAGGATGTTGTTCAGTTTCCATGTCTAAAGCTGAGTGAGATGTGGCGGCAACGTTTGGATGAGTTGCAAACTGTGTTGGTGATTGTGGCCAGTATAAGGCATGCATACTACATGATGATGAAGGCGTAATGACTATTTTTCTATGTTTGGGCAACTCTCCAACCTCACATTCCTTGAGTTATATATTACCACCGTAGACATACCCACACAAACAGGTTTACATCCACCAAAAATTTTTGCAAGCTCTTTGAATTTGGAGGGTTTGGATGAATACCTTGATGAAGCAATGAACCTTGAATCAAGTTTTGAAGAAAAACCCCCCAAAATTATTTCATTTCTATTTTATTATTTAATGATTTGTAGTCATCATTTGTGTTTTTCTTTGTTGTATTATTGAGTTGTTGTCATGTGTGTTTTAATGCTAAAAGTTTGAAGTATGGATTGTTTATTTGAAGTTTTAGTAATTTTTCTTATTTTTGGTCACTTCATTAATGTGTTTGAGGGCTGAATCGAGACCTAAAAACTGTCTTAATGGCTTCATTGATATGAAAACTATGGGAAAAAATATTTTAACCAAAATAACTAATACACATAACAATCAAGTGACAAAAATTGCTCTCATGGATTTAAATCTTTAAGTTTTAGTAATGTTTTCTTGTTTTTGGATACTAACCCACCCCCTGTCACTCATTCTGGACCTCGGTCCATATGTCTATTGCACAAACCCTAACCCTAGTATATTAACTAAATCATGGACACTAACCTTAACCCTAGGTAAGAGACACATTTGCTTAGGCCAGTGTGTTAGAGACACTTTTGCTTTATGCTAGAGCGTCAGAGACACTTTTGCTTTATGCTAGGAAATCCAATGCTTCAAATCCTAACCCTAACCTTAGGTCACGAACCCTAATTCTTAACCCCGGACCATATACCCTATAGGTTGTAGTGTGGTGCTTGATCAGTCACAACAGTTAGCTCGATGTGAAATGATGAATATGTGAAATGATTAAACTTGATGTGTGACAAAACGTTGCAGTCTTGCAAGCTATATCATATGCGAAAACAAATGCAATGTGACAAAAGATAGCTAAATTAGGCAAATGTGAGTGAGTATCAAAGGATAAAGGAAGGCATGTAGGACTATTTAGTATTCATTCAACAGTCAACAACTAGCTAGCATTCATGGCTTATTTTCTTCTTTTATCTCACTCACAGGTTCACAACTTCATCCTCATCTATTCACGTAAGAAAAATCCAATGTTCAAACCCTAACCCTAGGTCATAAACACTAATTCTTGACCCTGGATCCTAAACCCTAAATTAAGAAATTAAAGCCTAACATTAATATTTTATCATCTTATTGTGTCATGCTAAATATTTTATTTCATTTCATTCATGTCTTTCTTTACATTCGAAACACATGGTTAAAATTTCACCATTATGCAAAATGTTTCTATTTCAATGTTAATTCAGTGGGTCTTCCAACTAGAAAATGTTCTCACTTTTAAAAAAGATTTCAATAATACAAAAATAAATTAAAATAAATAACAAAAATAATACAAAGTGTTCTCAAATTACAAATTATTTTCAGTTAAACAATTTAAACTTAAATATAGATAATTAAAAAGAAAAAAATAAAAATAATTTAAAAAAAATTAAAGGAAATAAAAAAAAAAAACCTACGTTATGAAATCGGTTCTTAGGAATCGATTTCTAAATTACCGTAAAAAAAAGTGAGAAATCAGTTTAAAGGGAATCAATTTTTCACTTGCTACAATATTTTGTATCATCGGGGTACATATTTTTTTAGGTTGTATTATTTTGATTAAAAAAACTCTAAAATAAACTCCACAACAGATAATAATATAAAAAAAATAAAACAAATGTATTATCTATCGTTATATTTTATCTTATGAAATAAATTGGTAAAAATAAGAAACCTTACTTTGTGTAAAAAAAGGTACAGATAATGAAACCTAACCTTAAGAGTAGAAGAACAGAAAATAAAAGCATAGTAAAGGAAACATGCAACCTTCGTCGAGTGAAACTTTAAAATCTTAAAATAAAATCATCGAGTGGAATCCAAAACATCCAGAAATCCATAATTACTGACAATTAAAAAAAAAACATTGAGAAGTTCATAGTTACTGACAATTTAAGTTTAATGTATAAATATATTTTTAGTTCATGTAATTTAGTGTGTTTTTTGTCCTTACAAAATTATTATATATTTGTTTTTAGTCCTTATTTGTTTTGTTTTTAGTCTTGACTTTAGATAACACTTTGATAATAATAAAAAAAATTTATCTAAAATACTATAAAAACAAAAAATAAAACAAACATAAATTATAAAGACTAAAAATAAATAAATAATTTTATAAAGATGAAAAACAAAAAATACTAAATTATAAAAATTAAAAAGATATTTAAGTCTAAGATTAACTAGTATTTCTCCGTATACCTATGCATGAAACAAAAAATGTATAAGGCACTACGTATCTAATAGAACTAATCAGTCGAAAAGCAAGGAGTTAATACAAATCATTGAGTCTTTTATCATTGCAGAAAACCACTATAAGTTTTTGGTGTCTGCTACTACTCCTTCCCAATAAGTCCAGTCCTGGACGAACCTAAAAAAACATGAAAACATACCAACCTGGAATGAGACAACAATTTGCATAAAATAAGCTCAGTGTAGTCAATTTCGCACGTCACTTATGTCAGCAATCCACTTCAAATGCATATCCATATTCATCTTAGACCAATCATGTCTCTTTTTATCTTTTGAAACATTTATATTTGATCTTTATCATCCCACATTTGTGTGAGATGGGGTGATTGATACTAACATGTATCAAGCATTATTTTTCTTCGTTTAGTAAACAGACCTTTGCAATGGAACAAAGTATATATGGATTTAAGATAAGGTTTGCGCGGAATAATTTTTGTAAAGTCCTAGTACATCTTAGATACCTAAGTTCAAGAGTTTCTATTGACTCCTATTTTCATTGTTATTAACCCCTACCAATCCGTGATAACACCCTTCTACCCGTCATTTCAAATTTCTCACCTCTCCCTCTTCTTCGTCAACCTTATCTATTCCGCCCACCTTCCTAGAACCCCCTTCCCTTTCCCCTTCTCCTTCTTTGCGCCTAACCCAAACCAACTCTTCCCTTCTCTTCTTTTGCATGCTTTCTAACTTAGTATTTTTTTTCTTGGCCTTTAGTATACAACAGAATCATGATTCCTTTGTGTATTTGTCTACAGCAGAATCACGATTACATAACTTTTTTATTTTTTAAAAAAATGA
This sequence comes from Glycine tomentella, assembly GCA_007407185.1. NCBI lineage: Eukaryota > Viridiplantae > Streptophyta > Magnoliopsida > Fabales > Fabaceae > Glycine > Glycine tomentella. The sequence continues at coordinate 113,446 of PYAF01002195.1, read as the reverse complement.
GTAATGGAATCGTGATCCCATTGTGTCAAAACACACAATGGAATCACAATTTTGTTACTCATTTTCTTTGGGTTTAGAATACGCAAAGGGATCTTTGTTGCGACTTTTTAAAAAAATTGAATAACACAATGGAATCACGATTTTGTTTTACATTTTGATATTTATTTATTTTTGTTAATACATTTATAGTAATACTGATGTAATGTTTTAAATTTTATTTCAGACTTGTGATGGCTGGCACATAGCAGACAATGTATGTTGTTGGACGCAACCCCCATGAAGGCCCACTACTAAAAAACATGGTTTTAACATCGTTACGTTAACATCGATTTTTAATAAAACCGATGTAAACAAAAATGTCGTGCCATGTTCGTAAATAATAAGAGTTAGTTAACATTAGTTTTTAAAAAAATTGATGTTAACGAACTCATATTATTTACAAATATGCCACTGTATTTTTGTTTACATCGATTTTATTAAAAAACCGAAGTCATTTTTTCTCGTTAACATATACACAACATCGATTATTATAAAAAAAAACTGATGTTGTCAAATTTTCTAAAATTCTCTCTTCCCCATTGCCTTATTCTTCTCCACCCTAATTAGATATGAAACGTTGTGACGCCGCTATCCCCTTTCTCTTTTCCTTCTTGTCTCAATGGAGGAGAAACACCACGATGCCGCTCCTTCCACCGTCGATTCGCCGGCATCGGAGCCAGCAACATCTCGTTGCCGCGCCGAAGCCAACAAAAGGAAGTTCGACACCCTCAACGCCTCAGATTCCTCCTCTGCGCCCTCCAAACGCACCGATGTTCGCTCTTTCCCCTAACCAGGGCGCGCCAAACCCCCAACAACCTCACCGCCTCCTCTTCTACCGCCGCTTCCACTCCCTTATATCTTGAGTTTATATTTAGAATTATTGAAGTGTGATAATAGTTGGATACAAGAAGAATAGGATAAAATTTATTTGCTCATAGGCTGCCCCAAACTGTCCATTTCTGCCACCCGAATTGAAAAATTTATTTCTCTCTCAATTCTTATCCAAATTAGGTGTATGATGTACGGAATTAAATATCTAGATGTCTACTACACCATATAAAAATTTCAGATAAATCTAGTTTTTTACTGCTTGAAGTAACTAAAACATTAAGAAATGTCAGTGTGGAAATTCTTAGCTTGCTAGCAATTTTGAAGTCTAGATTAAAAACATTATAGCCAGAGATTTATAACTCCAAATAATGTATGTGATACCTTGTTAGAAAGCTTAGGAAGTGTAGTTTAACATATTAAAAGATGAGGATTTATGGGCTAGTAGATTGGTAGAGAATAAATAATGAGCGAACCTCACCTGGTTAAGTGTTTCTAGCCCTTTGGACAATTTGGATTGGGCACAACTTGTAACTGTAAGGACTGTTATTTTCGACGCTTAACCCTGCTAAGGGTGCGGCGCCGGTGGAGTCAGGATTGACGCTGGTGGCGCTAAATGTTAAGCTTAGTTAAGCATGAATCTAAGTTTTATGGTGGTTCTGGCATATGGCGCGACACACTTGGGGTGCGGCGCGACGCGCGCCATATGTGTATATAGGGCAGATGATTCTGCCATGTCACGCGAGTAGCGTGGAAGTCCACGCGAGTCGCGCCACAGCTACTGGAGGTTGGCGCGAGTCGCGCCATGATGGCGCGAGTAGCGCCATAAGTGTTCTAGGAAGTCTGTTTTGACACTGGAATGTGGCGCGGGTAGCGCCATATATGGCGCGAGTAGCGCGGGAACGTCGGCAGAACGAGAATTTAAAGGCCAAAAACGCAAAAAGGGAGAGAAAAACTCAGCCTTTCTTCTTCCTTGGACCTCCAAACCTCCATTGATGACTTTCCAAGCTTTTATGAACCTCAGATGCTAGCCTACACATTTCCCTGTGACCTTAAACCCTGGTTAAACCGATTAGAAAGCGAAATCCTTCATCCTTGTTCTTGAAACCTCCATTGTTAGTGAGAAGAGGAACCTCAGAGGAAAAGCTCAGAGAACTTGAGCTTGGCGCTGACCCACAGCGTGGTTAGCTCATAGGGGTTAGAGAAGGCTCTTCTGAGGCTGTTGGAGTCGCCACTGAGGTAAGAAACGTAAGTTTCTCCGATTGATTTCGAATTTGGGGGTTCCTGTGAATAGTGACCCATTTGCT